>SZWC01007061.1:31061-66739 GCA_023375785.1 Penium margaritaceum
CACCTTCCCCTCCTCCTCCTCCACCACCACCAACACCACCACATCGCATGGGAGATCGCATTCCGGGCAGTGCGACAAAATACTGGACGTTTTCTGCCCATTTCCGTCCGTTTCGTTCCCATCCACCTCATTGTGCACTGCAGCATCGCCATTGCTCGAGCCATCTACCACGGTCCATCCATTCTCCTACTCGACGAGGCCACATCAGCGCTCGACAATCGCTCCGAGGCAGCGGTCCGCAGCGCCCTCCGCCACGCCATTCAAGCTGAGAGACGAACGGTGCGCTGTGTAGCTATGATCGTTTTTTGTCTTTTCCTCCGGTCTTCGTTCTTTTTCTCTTGCAGATGAGCTTCTGAGCGGGCATTATGAACCAGACAAGTGCTTGTCGGTTTCTCCCAGCAGATAATTGTCATTCGGTGTCGCATCGGCCTCCGGCACGCCATGGCGGCGGTTCGCACAGCCATTTGGCATGCATTTACTAGCTGCGAGACTGATGTTGGGTTGTGCCATCAGCTTCAATCAGAAAACGTCGTCTTGCAGCATGCCCTCGTCCTTGCACCAAACAGCTTGTTCACTCGTCCTTGCACCAAGCAACTCGTTCACTCGTCCTTGCACCAAGCAACTCGTTCACTCGTCCTTGCACCAAGCAACTCGTTCACTCGTCCTTGCACCAAACAACCACTTCACTCGTGCTTGTACGAACCAACCACTTCGCTCTTGCTTGCAAAAAGAGCGTTGTTCACATTGTAGCGCTGTTAGACTCCTGGCTGACCTCTGATGCCATCACGCCAGTGGCATTCATGCTGCTAGCTTCCTTCCTTCCTTGCTTGTCCCCCGTCCGTGCTTGCCTTCGTCCTTGGATTTGAAGTCGTGTTCAAGATTTTTGGTTCGCCGCAACCGACAGCGAAGTGCTGTCGGCTATGGTGGATCAAATGCTCTGCCATGAGAAGTGCAGTTGGATTGCACTTGGATTGCATTGGAATGTAGTTGGATTGCATTGGAATGCACTTGGATTTCATTAGAATGCAGTTGGATTTCATTGGAATGCACTTGGATTTCATTGGACTGCACTTGGATTTCATTGGAATGCACTTGGATTGCATTGGAATGCACTTGGATTTCATTGGAATGCACTTGGATTTCATTGGAATGCACTTGGATTTCATTGGAATGCACTTGGATTTCATTGGAATGCACTTGGATTTCATTGGAATGCACTTGGATTTCATTGGAATGCACTTAGATTTCATTGGAATGCTTTTTTTTCTTTTCTGAGGATGGTACAGCAGGACAGGAGCAAGCTGCTTGCTCGATCGCCTGCTTGCTTGCCTGCTTGCTTGCCTGCTTGCTTGCCTGCTTGCTTGCCTGCTTGCTTGCCTGCTTGCTTGCCTGCTTGCTTGCTTGTTACCTTGCTTGCTTGGTTGCTTACTTGGGTGTTTGCTTGCTTGCGCCTCCACATGCGCACACGTGTGCAGGCGTTTGTGGTGGCGGTGTCTTGCCGCGGTGACTAGCGTGGCAAGGCTTTTCGACTGATGTGAATGTCTTTCACTGATGTCGATGCTCTTGCTGATGCGTATACTGTGACATGCATGTGTTGTAACTGATGCGTATGTGGTTTGATTGCATGGGTATGTTGCGACTGATGTAGATGTTCTGAATGTCCGTGTTGTCCTGCGAGCGTGTGCAGGTGTTTGTGGTGGCACACAGACTGGAAGCGCTGTCGGGAGTGGTCGAGCGAGTGCTCTACTTCGAGGACGGCCAACTGTTGGAAGACGCAGCTCTAGAGGACGTGATGGCGAGGAAGGAGAAGAGTCGAGCATACTCCCTCCTCATGCAAGGGCGTGCATCGTGATACGCTTGTGTAGATCTCGCAGACTTTCTTCCATGCAAGCCAATGATGCGCACCATCCTTTTGTGTTGCATAAGACATGGCAACCAACCAAGCATGCGTGACAACTTGATGCCTTCTCAGCTCTAGTGGTGTGGCTTTTCCCCAGGATTGATTGTGTAGTCTGCACCTTTTTCTAAACCAAAAACAGTAGTCTACAAATGTCCAAATGATGGTGCTTATAGAATAGCAAGTAGGGGCCTACTAGGACACAGCCAGAACCCAAATGAAGTGACAGGAAAGTGCAACTAAGGCGAAACTGGAGTGGGGCTAGGCTGCAATCAGGGCGGAACTTGTATGGGACTAAAACGTAATCTACATTGTACCAGATCGTGGCTGGTCTGCAAGTGGGGTGTAGTAGAAGTGCAAAACGGACAAGAGGGTCCATATTAGCCCAGAAAAGAGTGCAACTAAGGGAACAGCTAAGGTGCACACAAGACACGTTTACATTGCAACTAGGGTGCACTTGGGGTGCAACTAGGGTGCACTTGGGGTGCAACTAGGGTGCACTTGGGGTGCAACTAGGGTGCACCTGGGGTGCAAGTACGCAACGGATGGGAAGAGACAAGAGTGTTGTGATTTGTGACGTTTCGATTGACCTGTACAGTTTACTGTGACCACTCGGCCGTGTCCATGCCCATGCAAATCCCTGATGGGGACCCAGGTGGTACCAGTGCGTCGTCTGGTAGTGGACTACCAGCTTGGAGCTGACCGGCGACCGTTTCAGAGCTCTGGACGTTGCCGAGGACCTCTTGCAGTTTTTTTGCAACACGTAGGAGTTTATCAGTGCACTGGTCGTGGGCCTGATTTGCATGTTTTTGCATTGTGTGTCCACCCTTTGATGCCGGATACATGCATGTGACCAGTTGTAGCGTCTGGCTTGTGATTCTGCACGTCTAGGTTTAGACGGCGTAGCATTCTGACATGTCTACGCTGAGTTGCGGCCAAACCAGTGGTTTTGGGCCGGTTTCAAGTGTAGTTACTAGGTAACTTCCTACTTAAGCCATGTGGATGGGGGCGGGTGAGAGCAAAAAGCCATGAGACTAGCCATGGATGCGGTCAAGAGCTTTGCCTTACAAACTTGCACTCATACCAAGACAAGTCTAAGTGAGGGGAGAGAGCGAGGTAAGGACCAGTGAGCACGTACCCACACCCAGCATCATGCTCGAGTGGGCTACTGCCGCCATCCGGGGGTCGAGCCCGACCACTCGGAATAACCGAGGGTGGCTTCTCACTCGTGCACGGCTCAAATTGACACAGTGGCCCCCTAAGGATCAGCACCCGGGAAATTTGCAACTCCCCCAAGGCAAGAAAGCATGATGCAGGGCACGACAATGAGAATGTACGAGCCCTAGCATCTACCGCATCACAGAGTCGTAGAAAGTCATGTAATGGCCATGTATGTGCCAGAGGGTACTCTTGGAACTAGCAGCAGCTTGATGACGCCAGAGGCTCCAGTCAAGGTGGGCCCACATGATGTTTCCCCAGGTAAGGCCATTGTCATTTAATTTGTACATGTGTGTGCAGAGTGTGGGAGACAAGAGAGTATAGAGTTGTGAGTGGCCAAAGAACTTCAACACTCCGCCATGACCCGCAGGCAAGCAACCCACACACATGAAAGAACCACAAGAGGGGATCACGAGAGGTGATAGAGGTGCACCAGAGAAAATCAACCTGGATCATGCGGACAGATGAGACCAACAGAGTGAGCAGCACTTTTGAAGACATTACAATTGAGGGCGTTAGCGAGAAAGTCAGCTCTCTGAGATTGTGTATCCACCCAAGCAACCTGGACAAAGCCAGCAACAATGCACTCACGAACAAAATGATGCTCTACGTTGATATGTTTGGTGCGTGAGTGATGCATGCCACTGTTCTCGGCAATGGCCTTTGTGCTTTGGTTATCACAGCGTAGAGTGATGCAACGGATGGGAACACGCAACTGTTTCAGTAGGCGACACAGCCAGACAGCCTCACACGTGCCTTCGCCAAGAGCAACATACTCAGCCTCAGCGGTGCTGCGAGCAACACACCCTTGGTTGCCACTTTTTGAGGAGACTGCAATTCCACCAATCAAGAAGATGTATCATGTTTGGCTGTGTGCGTTAGAATTATGTGCCCAGTCACTGTCAGTGAAGCCGTCCACTACAACTCATGGCTACTTACGAAAACACAGTTAAGACACGAGGGGTGGACAGGGGGTAGCGCACCACCCGCAGTGCCGCCTTGAGATGGCGCTCCCGGGGGCACTGGGAGAACTGGGACAAGAAGTTCACATCAACTATGTACACACAACATCAACGCGCGTGGTCGTGGCAAGATTCATCAGGGAGCCAATTACCTGGAGGTAGTCAGTTACATCCACCAGCTCTCCCGGCTTTGACGGCTCTGAAGACATCAGTAGGGAGTGGCCAGCGGGCGTCATGGGTGTGGACGTTGTGGGGACTGATGTGAGAAGTTGTCCGACGTGCTCGCCCGGGCTACGTACGTTTGCAGCCTGGTGCACGGTCACGCACCAACTCCATCCCCAGAAAGACATGAGCCGGACCAAGGTCCTTCATCTTGTATGCCGCTTGAAGAAGGGACTTTGTAACCGCAACAGCCGTAGCGTCAGGGAAGGTAATGAGAAGATCATCCACATAGACAAGGATGGCGACGAGTGGTTTGGTGGGAGCACTGAGGAACAAAGAAGGATCCACAATGCTTCTTTGAAAACCTCCCTTTTCCAGGGTAGCGGTGATCTCTTGGTTCCAATAGCGTGTGGACTACTTCAGGCCGTAGAGAGCCTTCCACAGGTGCCACACTCGACTTGTTCCATCAGAGAAGCCGGGTGGCTGCACCATGTTGATCTTCCCGTCCAGCTTACCATGAAGAAAAGCATTGTTCACATCCATTTGCTCAATTTCCCAGTCATGTTGAACAACCATGCTGTGAAGAGCCCAAGCTGTACTGTAGCGGCGGACTGGGGCAAAAGTCTCGTCAAACTCAACACCAACGATTTGAGAGAACCCCTTGGCAGTGAGGAAAGCCTTCTACCGTTCAATAGTGTTGTCAGGGTTAAGCTTACGGCGGTACACCCACTTGGCTACAACTGCTTTGCGGCCCTGTGGGAGGTCCACGAGCTCGTACACACCGTGCTCAAAGAGTGCATCGAGCTCGGCTTTCATGGCTCTCTCCCACAGAGGAGAATCAGAGGCCGTGCAGGCTGCATGCACAGTCAGCGGTTCGGGTGGAAGAGTAGATAGACCACCTGCAGCAAACCACGAGGCAACGTACCCAGCCACAGACAAAGAAAGGGCTGAGTGAAACCCCAGTTCAATGAGGGAGTAGCCAAGTGTTGTGCCATGGTTCACCACAGAGGCAGCCGCGGACAATGCCGAGGTTGCAAGACCAAGAGCACGGAGCCCAAGGTCACCAGAGACAACAGGGTACAACTGAGATGAAAGTTCCCTGAGATGACCACCAAGTGTGTAGGGTGAGACTAGGGCAACAGACGGGACACGCGCTACTAAGGAGGGGGCAACATGGCGCGGGTGCTCAAAGGCTGAAGGAGAAGGAGGGCCAGGTGTGACAAGGGGCTTGGAGAGAGCAGGAGGCGACGCAGACGTGGCACCAGGTTGAGAGGAAGAGGATGAGGCAAAGGGTGAGGATGAGCGAGGTGAGGGCTCAAGAGAGTCAGACTCAGAGGAGACTGGGGACTCCACAGGCGGAGAGGGGGCCAACGGTGCAGATGGGGACGAGGAAGGTGGGCCCAAGGAGGGCTCGGGAAGCACGAAGGGGAGAACAGACGGCCCAGAGGGAAGAGGACCACCCCCAACCCGAGAGGGCGGAGAGAGAGACCCACCAAAACGAGGAGAATTGCGTTCAAACGGGTACTAAAAAACAGAGCATCCCAAGACTCGATGACACGACAGCCAGAGGGATCCCAAAAGCGCCAAGCTTTGGAGAACGGGTAGACACCAAGGAAGATGCACAAGCGGCTATGGGGAGACAGTTTGCCATCCCGTTTGTCCGCCGGGACCCAGACAAAGACAAAACATCTCCAGAGGTGTGCAAGGCGGAGGTCGGCGCACCGACCAGTCCAGCGTTCAAAAGGCCTGACCGAGTGAGGGAGAGGGCCATGAGGAACTCGATTCCAGACCCAAGTCATTTAGGACATGGCTTCAAAAGAAAAGAGGGGAGACTGGCCAGAGGCAGAGAGGAGGGAGTAAACACCATTTACAAGAGTGTGGTTCCAATGTTCAAATACGCCATTCTGCTGTGGGGTGTACGGGAAAGTGGACTAAAGATGGACACCACGCGACTCAAGAAAGCGAGAGGTGGGACCAAAGAATTCGCCGCCCTGGTCACTGCAAAAAACACGCAGCAAACGGAGGCAAGCGCGTTCGGCCTGAGGGAGCCAGGACTCAAGAACGTTAGTGACATCACTTTTGTGGCGGAGTGCGAAGACCCAGCGGTAGCAAGAGAAATCATCAGTCAGACAGGGGACATAGCGACCAAGGCCACCAAGGAAGGTCTTGGGGCAAGGGGCCAATGACATCAGCATGGACAATGTTGAGAGGATGGGAGGTGGTAGTTCCAGCAACGGAGAATGGGGAGCAGTGCATTTTGCCATTGGCACAGTCTAGACAGGTGGAGGTACAGGGAGGTGTAAATGTGGCAGGGTCAAGGCCGTAGGCAGGCTTAAGGCAGAGAAGTCGCTGAATAGCTGCAGTGTGAATGTGACAGAGGCGACGATGCAGTAGACCAGCATGCGCGGGAGACAGAGACGGGCAACGTGAACAAGAGCAGACGCAGCGGAAGACGAAGGCAAAGTAAGAGGCACTCGGAAGAGACGATTACAGTGCACACCACGAAGAACAACACGACCGGACGAGCGGAGAGAAATGGAGGCCAAGCCGCTGCTGGACAAGAAGTCCATGCCTTGGTCATCAAGGGTGGTCACAGAGAGGAGGCTGAATTCAAGGTCTAGCACATAGAGCACATCAGGCATGTAGACAGTGCCCTTAGGGCCGACAACGCAAACGACACCAACACCTTGAATGGGAAGAAGTTGGCCGGAGCGGACAGACAGACCGGACGGACCCAACCGGCCCGAGGGAAACAAACGACGACCGACAAGATGTCATGTGATGGGAGGCCCCAGAGTCAATAATCCAAAGACCTGGGGATGTACGAGTGGTGGGGAGGACGAGACATACAACAACTATACCATAGGAGGAGAGGTGAGAAGAATCACCAAGACAAGTGGGAAACGTATGAGACTGCTATTCTTCAATCTAGGCACGATCATCAGGCAACACCCCCTTAACACCACCAAACTCGGCACCACAAAGGGTGGCGTCCGACTCGCAAACAGACACACGTGGCTGGCCACTCACACTCTCACCTCCTCGAGAAAGAAGATGCTACAGTTCTGTGAGCCGACGCCCGAGGATGCGCTCCTCGTCACAGCAAACAGACGAGCGGTCCGAGGAGCGGTCGGACGAACGATTTGAGAAGTGGCCGTAGTCACGAGCCCAGGAAGGCACGGAGTAGTGTGGGGACATGGAACCATAGTAGGGAGGTCCATGCGGTGGCGGAATCCAACCCCAAGGACTAGCTGGGGGCTGTGGCGGCTGAAGAGGTTCCAGTGTTGAGAGAGCTGAAGCAGAGGAGGAGGATGTGGAAGACGCAACAGTCAATCCTGCAAAGGTGGAGGAGGCGGTCAGACCTGTGCGGACCTAGCGGGCACGCATGGAGGATGCAAGCCGCGCATCATCACGAGGAGCCGATGCAGAGTACCCACTCGCACCACAGTTCTAGCAGGTCACGTCACTAGCAGTGGGAGAGAAGTTCTTGCCACCACAGGAACCGCCACGCCCCTTGAATCCACGGCCACCCCCACGGCCAGAGCCACCACCCCCCCACGAGAAGATGCCGGAGTGGGATGAGCAACAGCAGGAGAGGGGATGGAAGAGGATGAGGAGGTTGTTGCTGCTGGCGAGGAGGATGAGGAGGTGATTGCAGTGAGTGCAACACAGTGCATGCGCTTGTTCTGCAGGGCGTCCCACCAATCAGTGAGACCGGAGGCTGTGAAGTCGTAAGGGGGACCGATTCCTGGCGGAGAGTCCGCAGGATCCGGAGCAGCAGCGAGCAGCTCAAGCTCGACCTGAGAGACATGGAGGTAGAGATCAGACAACTCAGGGATGAGACCAGCAACAATGGAGAGACAGGCGGAGAGAGGGCCAGGGGCAGATCTGCCAAGGTCACGCAGCAAGCGCAGGCTACGCGCCTTATATTCATCTGCAATCTCTTTTGTTGGCATCTACAGAGTGTTGAACTGGACAGTGAGGGCACTCTGAGCAACATGCCCAGTCACAGTTTTGCGGCAACAGATGAGAGCATAGGCACCAACAGGGTCAGCAAGGGTGCCACGCGTGGGTTTTTGCATTGTACGTACAAATTTCATCAAGGAGGCTTTCAGGACCTGCGTTGATGAGAGCCCGCACAGCACGGGCTGCCTCGGAGAGCCGAGGAAGAAACGGAGGTTTGGCCGGGGAGTAGTATTCCTACAGCAATTCACCCTGGGCCCATGCGCTGAAGCGTGTCTCCCAAAAGGTGAAGGTGAGCTTGGAGGTGAAAGAGGGTGGTAGTGTCTCGAAGTCTCGCTGCATGGCTGGAAGAAGAGCACAGGTGAGAGCTGCTGCTGAGAAAACGGGAGAGGAGGAATTGGCAGCACCGCCACTGGTAGGAACAAATGAATCAGCGGAAGCTGTCTCGTCGGCGGGCAATTCAGCAGCTAGACTCGGGATGGTGGGAAGGCATTCAATGACAAGGGAAACGTCAGCAGCAACTAGCTCCTGCTGAGCCTTACGTCCTTGCTGGAGCCCATCTTCAGCCTTACGACGTTCTGCCTCTGCCTCACTCAGGACGGCCTGCATGGCCTCTATTGTCTCCTCAGGCCTTCGCATGATGCTAGGGAGATGTATGAGTGCAGAAAGGAGGGGGACCAGAGAGATGAGAGAGGATAAGATGTACCAAGATGCAGTGCAATGCAGAGCTCACCAAGCTAGTGGTGTGGCAGCAGGGTGAAGAGAGGTAGCACCATGGCGGCAGCGGAGGAGAAAGAACAGCCACCCACCTGGCGACTGCCATAGTGAGGCACAGGAACCCAGTGACTGTTGCCCCTGCAATGGCAGCCGACGTCGATGCGACAAGGACCCTTGTGGTGACGTGCGACGTGAGCTCGCGAGGGGCACCGGTGGGAGTCAACACTGCTACTGTGGTGGACGCCCGGATGGAGCCACCAGCATTGGATGTCGCGTCTGCTGCAGAGGAGGCTGCTGTTGCAACATAGGCTGCTATTGCTGTCACCTGTGTGGCAATGTTCATAGCGGCGGCAGCTAGAAGCGTGAGGGATGCAGCAGCGTGTGCGTATGCCTCAGACAAACACCCAATTACTGTCTGGGTTGGGGCTCGACAGGCTCTGGCTGTGGCTGCACATGTGGCATCGGCACCAGCAGATGCGTCAAGAATGGCCCTAGCCAAACCAATGGAGTCGGTGTGGATGGGAAGGACATGGATCATGTTGGAACTGGAGGAGAGAGGGAGCCTTGGAGGAGCAAACATGTGGGACTGAAGGGGCATCACTTGTGCTGAAGAATGGTTGTTGAATCACTCAAAATGATGGAGTACATATAGAGCTAGAGCTTGGGCAAGTCAGCCCTCTCACAAGCCACACCACCTAGCCATGGAGGCTAAGGCTCACACACTAGAGTCCATAATCTCACACAAGAGAGGAAATCAGCCTAGCAATCAGGCTGACCACTCACACACGACCTACAGAGCTAGAAAATGCTCTCATGGCACACTCCTAGTGGTCACATAACCCACAATCCCATAGAGAATCGCCATGTGTCCATGGCTAGCACACAGGGATCTCACCTCACCTAAAAAGAAAGGAGAGATACCCTTTTCCTAGTCAGCACACTCTGACAAGGCAACCCAAGAATATAGGACCTTTTTGGATATTTCTCCCATCAGGTCTTGACCCGGGACCTCTTGCCTTTTTCTTTTCTCAAGCTAAGGCATGGAGCCATCGCCCATGGTCAGCCAAATAGCGGCGGTCGATGACCCTCGAAACTTCAAAATTTTATATCTCCCAATCCGACCGTTGGATCGGCCTGAAACTTGGAATGTAGACGTTTTGCCACCTGATCTTTCAAATGGTGAAGTTGCATTGATGATCGGAGTAGGCATCTGGTAGTTTCTTGGAACTTGCTCCTATGGACCTGAAACTGAGTCGGATGGCTCCTTTCCCACCAATCTCCCACTTTGGCGTAGTCAGAGTGGGCTGAGTCCACATGCCTTCATGCATTACTGCTGCTTCTCACGGGTCACTGGCTTGGCGCAAAAATCAGCGACCTGCTTGCTGGTTGGAGTAAACTCCAGCTTGATAGCACCCTCCTGCACCATGTGCCTCATGAAGTGATATGCGATGTCAATGTGCTTGGTGCGTGCATGGTGCTCAGGATTCTTGGTGAGTGCAATCGCGCTCTGGTTGTCGACACGCACAGGAACTGGAACCGCTGCACTCCCACTTATCCCCGTCATGAGACGCTGAAGCCAAACTGCTTCCTTGGCTCCAAAGCTGAGAGAGACGTACTTAGCTTCCGTGCTTGAGGTGGCCACGACCACCTGTCGCTTGCTGCACCAGCTGATGGCCCCACCATTCATGAGGAACACATGTCCAGAGATTGACTTGTGGTCCTCAGGGTTTGAAGCCCAATATGCGTCTATGTAGCCGATGATGTTGTTGTCGTTGTCGTTGCCATTGTAGGTGATGCCAATGTTGATGGTTCCAGCAAGGTAGCGGAAGATCCGCTTGACTGCCTTCTGGTGCTCAGGTCCGGGGTTTGCCATGTGCTGGCTCACAGCGCTCACAGCCTGTGCGAGGTCCGGCCTGGTTGCCACCATCAGGTACATGAGACTGTCGACGATGCTCTGGTACTTCTGCCGCTCAGCTGCATCCGCTTCTCCATTGAAGCTCATGAGGTACTGTCGCGTCTCTAGCGGCGTGCTGATGGGTTTGCCCTCTGCCATGCCAAACCGCTCCAAAACATCCTTGATGTAGCGGCTCTGCTGCAGCGAGAGAGAGCGTTATTTGCGGTCACGCGCGATCTAGATTCCGAGGAAGTATGATGCCTCTCCGAGATCAGACATCTGGAAGCGCTCCTGTATGGCCTCTTTGAATTCCTGTAGTGCAGACATGTTATTGGAAAGGAGGAGCATGTCATCCACATAGACGATGATGATGAGGACCTCTTGACCATGTTGCCAGCGATAGACGCTATAGTCACACTCACTGCGCTCAAACCCCATGCACTGCAGCGCCGCATCCAATTTCTGGTTCCAAGCACGCGGCGCTTGCTTGAGGCTGTACATCGACTTCTGTAGCTTGCAAACCAGGTACTCCTGGCCATCCATGACGAGTCCCTCTGGCTGCTCCATGTAGATTTCCTCCTCCAAGTCACCATGCAAGAATGCCATCTTGACATCCATGTGGGGAATCTCGAAGTCCTCAGCTGCTGCATAAGAAAGAAGCGTGCGCACAGAGACAAACTTTGCAACAGGAGCAAAGGTTTCAGTGTAGTTGATGCCTTCCTGCTATGAGTAGCCCTTGGCGACGAGCCTCGCCTTGTACTTTTAGAGGTTGCCATCTGCGCCCCTCTTCTTCTTGAACACCCACTTGCACTTGATTACCTTGCGTCCAGGTGGACGCTCAGTCAGCTCCCACGTATCGTTGTTGAGCTGCGAATGTATCTCCTGCTGCACAGTTCGCCCAATCTGCTGCATCTGGTGCAACCATGGCCTCCTCGTACGACGTTGGCAGATCAGAGTCTGATGCAACTGCGACGTTCATCTGGTCTAGTTTTTGGAGCATCCAGAAATGCCCGCGCTCACCAGGCTTGTAGTGCACCCTGAGAGGGTACCTTCGTCCTGGTACTGGAGTGTTAGCAGGGGGCTGGCGCTGTGCTGCTGGCACAATTGCTGCTGGTGGTGGTGGTGCATCTTTGTCCTCTGCTTCTACCGATGAGGCCGCTGCATCTGCTGCATGAGACATGGGAGAGTAGGGTGGTTCTGCCACTGTCATAGTAGAAGAAGTGTCAGGGGAGACTGGGTCAGAAAGGGTATCTGCTCTCACTGCCTCGTTAGCTGTTGGTTCCGTTGCTTCCTCACAAACAATGTTGGTGCCGATGATATTGCTCTCGTTGAAGACAACATCCCTGGAGATGATGAGGTGGCCGGTATCCCTCTTGTAGAGGCGATAGGCTTTGCTTGCCACGTCATAGCCGATCATCAGCATCTGCACGCTCTTCGCGTCCCATTTCTGCCGCTTCTCCTTCGGCACCTGCATGTGCGCTAAGCTGCCAAACGCACGAAGATGACCCACGCTTGGCTTCTTGCCGAACCACGCCTCATATGGCGTCATCTGCTCTAGGGCCTTGGTTGGACTGCGGTTCTTGATGTAGACCGCGGTGCTCACTGCTTCTGCCCAAAAGTCATAGGTGAGCCGAGCCGCATGCAGTATGGAGCGCATTGACTCAACGATGGTGTGGTTGGTACGTTCTGCTACGCCGTTCTGCTGCTGCGAGTAGGGTGCGGTGCGCTGCGCCTTGATGCTGTGAGGTAGTCCTAGAACTCTTTGCTTAGGTACTCTCCACCACGGTCGCTGCGTAGCGCCTTGATCTTCTTGCCAATCTGGTTCTCCACCATAACCTTGAACTCCTTAAACCTGTCAAAGCACTGGTCCTTGGAGGAAAGGAAGTACACAACAGCTTAACGGCTGAAATCATTAATGAATGTGAGAAAATACCTAGAGCCTCCAAAGCTCCAGGTTTGCATTGGTCCAGGCAAGTCTGTGTTGACGAGCTCCAGCACCTCCTTTGCGCAGTCCCCTGCTCTAGAGAACGCCTCGCGATGCTGCTTCCCCTCCAAACAGCCGATGCACAACTGCTGCTCAAAGTTAGAGATGGTGGGCAAGTCACGCACTATCTGCTTTGTTTGAAGTTACTGCAAGGTGCGCATGCCGATGTGGCCGTAGCGCGCATGCCAGATTTCGCCATCTGTCGCCTGCACCTCTGCTACAAGACTCTGCTCACACGGGATCTTGGTCGCCCCCAACAGGCGGTACATGTCGCATTCCTTCACCGACGTGGCGAACTCCTCTCCCATTTCTTTGTCGAGGATGTACCCATAGTCGTCATCAAAGAACGACTCGCAGTCCGATGTTGGTGAGAGAGGACACTGAGAGAAGGTTGAACGCAATATCAGGTACACACAGCACGCCATCGAATGCTCCCACTTCAATGCCACGCGGGGTCTCCAACCACATCTCCACAATCCCAATCCCCTCAGCATACACCACCCGATCATCACCCAAAGTAATCGGACGGGGGAGAATGGAGAGCAGTTGCATAAATCACTCCTTGTGGTGCGTCAGGCTTTTGGTACACCCTGAGTCCTTGTACCATGCGAGATCCGCCTTCTCCACCTGCGACATATCAGACTTCGCCATGAAGAGGCGGTCGCAAACCTCCTTGGCCATGTTCATGTTGCCAAAATGGCGCACGCCGGTCTAATTCTGCTGTTTCTGATATTGCTGACGATGATGTGACTACTGTTGCTGCTGTTGTGGAGATTGCTGCTTTTGCTGCTGTTGCTGCTGCTGCTCCTTTGGGTCCCTCTTGAACTTGAAACACTCTTTCTTGTAGTGTCCCTCTTTCTGAAAATAGTGGGACTTGCCTTTCTTCTTCCCTCTCTGCTGCCCAGACTGCTGCTACTGCTAGTTACGTGAGCTTGTGGCCACAAATGCCGCTTCACTGTTGGCGCCGCCACTGCGCTTTACTGCACTACGACGCAGTTCCACTTGTACCAGGTGCGTGTAGATGAAGTCCAGGTTGAGAGTCGGCTGGCACTCCAACGTCTCTCGCACCGTGTCGTAGCTCGCTGGGAGTCCCCTCAACAAGAGGAGGATGAAGCGCGTGTCTTCCACAGGGTTTTCGATTGCTTTCAGCTGCTTTGCCAGCTCCTTTGCCCTGTCTAAGTACGCCTCCATCCCTTCACCACCCTGCATTTTCAACGCCATCATCTTCTCCTCCAAAAGCATGAGGAATGCAGGATCCTTGTTCTCATGCCTCTTGCACAACGTGTTCCACCCCTCTTTTGCAGTAGCCTTGTCACTCACGTACTGAAGATGCGGGTTGGAGATGGTGTTGACAAGCAACCTGTAGGCCTGCCTGTCCTTCTTCTTCCTCTCCTCATATGCCGCTGCTGCAGTTGTAGATGAACTTGCATCTGCTGCACCTTTCTGTGGCGTCTTCCCCACCACCACCTCTGCTGTGGTGATGCCTTTTGCTTGTGGAGGCGGAGCGCGCTTGGCGCCGCTCACCACCTCCCACAAGCCCCTCTCCTCCAAAAAGAGGCGGGTACGAATCTTCCAAAACGTGAAGTTGGCGCACCCTTCCAGCCTCTCCAAGGGCTGGGGTGCTGTTACCACGCTTACTGCTGCCATTTTGAGCTTTGGTGATGGTCAACGCTGCCCTTCAGTGGCGGCGCTACCCCTGCTTCTGCTGCTTCTTCTGCTAGAAAACTGTCTGACAGAAAATAGGCTGCAGAGGCCAGTAGACTGGGAATTTGGAACAACTGAGCCAACCAATGGAAAATTCAGCTCAAAACCTTTCAGATCGACCCATCAAACACGGTCATCAACAGGAGATTTTAAGAGATATGCCCTTTTGAAAACATGATATGCTTATGCTCCTACTCCAACTCATACCAGCCAGCTTGTAAATGGCGTTCATCCCAAACGTACCAATGGAATGCAAGTATTTTTGTACCAATTGGAAGCTTAGGAAAAATAATTCAATTCGCATGTGCTACGTTTTAAATCTGACAAAGAAATGAAAGAGTTATGGTCATCACAAGGCGACAGTCTTACTTAGAGAGAAGAGTGTAGCCATGACCGACCTCGTTTTGAGCATAACTCTCAATCCGACTGTTGGATCTTCGCGATCTTGAGCTCGTTGGAAAGCTTGTCTTGCGAACTTGAAGATCTAGTGGTTGATTGTCAAATTTAGTGGAGGTTTGACCCTAAACTGTCACTTTTAATGTGACAGCCTGTGCTGGCTGAAAGTTGCAAAACTTGGCTCAGATACCAAGTATTGGAACTGGAGGAGAGAGGGAGCCTTGGAGCAGCAAACATGTGGGACTGAAGGGGCATCACTTGTGCTAAAGAATGGTTGTTGAATCACTCAAAATGATGGAGTACAAATAGAGCTAGAGCTTGGGCAAGTCAGCCCTCTCACAAGCCACACCACCTAGCCATGGAGGCTAAGGCTCACACACTAGAGTCCATAATCTCACACAAGAGAGGAAATCAGCCCAGCAATCAGGCTGATCACTCACACACGACCTAGAGAGCTAGAAAATGCTTTCATAGCACACTCCTAGTGATCACATAACCCACAATCCCATAGAGAATCGCCATGTGTCCATGGCTAGCACACAAGGATCTCACCTCACCTAAAAAGTAAGGAGAGATACCTTTTTCCTAGTCAGCACACTCTGACAAGGCAACCCAAGAATCTAGATCTTTTTAGATATTTCTCCCATCAGGTCTTGACCCGGTACCTCTTGCCTTTTTGTTTTCTCAGGCTAAGGCATGGAGCCATCGCCCATGGTCACCCAGATAGCGGCGTTCGATGACCCTGGAAACTTCGAAAATTCATATCTCCCAATCCGACCGTTGGATCGGCCTGAAACTTGGAATGGAGACATTTTGCCACCTGATCTTTCAAATGGTGAAGTTCAACTGATGATCGGAGTAGGTATCTGGTAGTTTCTTGGAACTTGCTCTTGTGGACCTGAAATTGAGCCGGATGGCTCCATTCCCAACAGATCACACCTGGGACTTCAGGTGCCGATGATGGTCCAGGTGCTGCAGCAGATGTAGGAAATGAGGTAGGAGAGTGTGCGGCTGCTGAGGAGGAGTTGGATGACTGAGACGCACGAGGAGGTTGCATCCTTGGGGATTGAGGTAGGTCTTCCGGCGTGTAGACTTGCCGGTCTATTTCTACCTTCCGCCCCTCACGTTCGCGCTTATATACTACGGCAAGTTCCTCACGCCAGTGTGCGCTATCCAGCATGCGGAACCAGAGCAACGTGTCGTTGTCAGCGGGTGGAGTTTTGTCAAAGACGCTCGGGTCCTCCCACTCTCGGTCTGCGTACCGAGCTGCTGTGCGCGGGGAATCAAGCTCCTCGTCGGGTGGGCCGTTGAGGGGCGGAGAATCCAGGGTGACGGAGTTAGGGCTGCTGGTGTAGCCAATTGTGGTGTGCGTGCAGTGAGAGCACTACCCTGGGCACCCGGGTAGATGAGTGTGTCACGTGAGAGCAGAGGAGCACGTGGCTGAGTTGTAGAGATTAGCACAATGATGGTTCAGGGGTGCTGACTGTTACAAGAGAGCGACAGGAAGAGTCGGTGTAGGCTGTAGAGAGTGACTGAGAGCGATCCGCACCGAGGTGTGGGGCCAAGAGGGGCTGCTGCGCGTGGAAGACAAAAGATAGGGGAGAGTGGAGCAGCTGCACCGTGGCTAGGACCCCGACACTGGAGGCTGCCAGAGAGAGCAGTACCTCACGGGAAATGGTGATGGCACTGATTCGTGAGATAGGCACTTGGCCGATGCGGGACGGGCACGGGTGTGCTCCGCGGGAGTGCTCCAAAGAGGGAGCAAAGACCAAGGCGGTAGACACTCTCAACCAAGAGACGGTGGGCGACAAGATTGCCATTGACGCGCGTGGAGACTACCACAGATGGCAGTGGTGGGCGGCGGCAAGAACGCCGTAAGCAGGTTGGGGTACAGGTTTTGCAATGATGCTTCCACAGTTGACGAATCAGAGAGTTGCAAGGGCAAGCTCTTGTTGCTCTAAATCCAGTAGTTACTAGGTAACTTCCTAGTTATGCCATGTGGATGGGGGGGGGGGTAAGAGGAATAAGCCATGAAAGTTGCCATGGATGCGGTCAAGAGCTTTGCCTTAGAATCTTGCACTCATACCAAGACAAGTCCAACTGAGGGGAGCGAGCGAGGTAAGGAACGGTGAGCACGTACCCACACCCAGCATCATGTTCGAGTGGGCTACTGCTGCCATCCGGGGGTCAAGCCCAACCACTCGGAATAAACCGAGGGTGGCTTCTCACTAGTGCACGGCTGAAACCGACACGGTGGCTCCCTAAGGATCAACACCCGGGAAATTTACAACTCCCCCGAACACCCTCAAGGCAAGAAAGCATGATGTAGGGCACGGCAGTGAGAATGTACGAGGCCTAGCATCTACCGCATCACAGAGTCGTAGAAAGTCATGCAATGGCCATGTATGTGCCAGAGGGCACTCCTAGAACCAGCAACAGCTTGATGACGCCAGAGGGTCCAGTCAAGGTGGACCCACATGACGCTTCCCCGGGTAAGGCCATTGTCATTTAATCTATACATGTGTGTGCAGAGTGTGGGAGACAAGAGGGCATAGATTTGTGAGTGGACAACGAACTTCAACATTAGGACAGACCTTGTGCTGCCGCGTGCGACACCCCCGTAGCATGTACTTATGCCATGAACCTCTCATTGGTCATTTCTCTCTACAAATGCTATTGAAGTATTCTTGCTTTTTTCTCTTGTCTCTCCTAGCGAGACCCTTGCCGTTGCGTGTACGACTTGTGACTGTCGCCGTCGTCTGACCAGGCACTGACGCCTAGTCAGAGGCTGTGTCGCAAGGAAGCTTCCATGTATCTTCTCAAAGAGAGCACCTGAAACGGGACTAGAGTGCGGCTGGGTTCAACTAAAGCCCTACTAGGGCGGAACCATGGTGTAACCTAGAGCGTAACTACGGGACAACTAGGGTGCAATCAGAATACAACTGGAGGGCAACTTTGGAATACTTGGTGTACAACTAGGAGTCAACTAGAGCGCAAGTAGGACGCATCTCCAGTCCAAGTAGGACAACTCTTGGGGCCTCCACCTGTCGATCGTCCATGGGTTAAACATTGGCGGTCTGTCGGCCTCCCTGGTTGTCTTGTTGCGTGGATTCGGGGCCTCCACAGTCGGTACCATTACCCCATCTAGTATGAAGTCCTCTATTCATGTTTTGGCTTTTGGAGCCAAGATTAAGGGGCCATCGACAAGGACATGTATTTCCTTTGCCTACTGTCTCTCCTAAACTTAATTGTGTCAGTTCATCTTATTCGTATCGGCTCTGGCTAGCTTCTGCATGTTCATGTTGTCGGTGTCGTTCGCTTTGTTGGTCCTAATGGTGCTTTGTTTCCGACTAACGTGGTGAACGTGCCTTCCCTATAGTTCAGCCTGTTGTTGGTGATGTCCCTCGATGACCAGGGTGTGGACTTCTATGCGAGTCCTTGCGGTGGCACAGTCATTCTCCGCTCATCCGGTTGTGTCATTCTCCCTCTCTCCTATTGGTTCTAGGCTGACTCTTTTCGCTCCTTTCTCGCTTGACCATGTCTTTCTCCAGCATTGCCGCCTTGAGCATGTGCACCGAGATGCCATCATGAGCATGCTTTACTTGCAACCCACCATCGGTCTTGCCTCCACGATTTCCTTGCCTTGTCATGCCGAATTCCTTTGCTATTCCCAAGGGATAATGCACTAGTTACCTTTTTCCCTCTCCAATTCTCACTTGCATCATCCTCTTGACTTGGTGCATGTGGATGTCATGGAGCCCTTTTCTCATGACTCTCTAGGCAGTCTTGGTTGTTATGTTCTGAGCCTGACTGATGACCTCTTCTGCTTTTGCATTTCTTCATAAGAGTGATTCTTGATGCCTTCATTGGTTGGTCTAGGTTGAGCGTGCTTATCAGAACTCTTTACATGCTTTCCTTCATGATCGTGATAGTGAGTTCCTCCGACCCACCGCCCGCCTCCTCAAGTCATGTGGGGTGCGTCTGAAGTCCTTGGCTCCATACACATACTTTCGAACGATCTCCGAACACTGCAGGGACCCTTCCTGATGATGGGCATGCTTTGCTCTCTTAGTTCATGCTCAACCCATTGTTTGCTTTTGAGGGAATGAGTTGTAAGACCATTGTGTGGAATTGCGTTCCTGACAAACTACTTCTCTGGACATTCACACCATTTGAACGCATACAAATCTTTGTGTTGCCTGGGTGTGGGGTAGCATCGCGTTTGTCTAGCTGCATAATGACGTGTGAGATGGAAAGCTACCACCCCACGTTGGCCTATGTCCCTTTCTCAACGTCGGTGCACATTCTAAAGCGTGACGTTTATGGGATCCAGAGCGCCAACAGGTTATTGAGCCCCATAATGCATCATTCTTTGATTCACTATTTCTTTGTGACCTTGACCGTCTTTCATGTGCTACTTCCCTTAGACTGCCCTCGTGGAAAAAATAGGATGCTCAATAGCCTTCTTCCTTGGATCTTGGCCAGGCTTGGGACCCACTCCGCATGTTGGCAACCCTTGCACCTTCCGCACTGCCTGATCCGTCCATGTCGTCAGGGTCTTCGGGGTTGTTCTCTTTTCTCCTGGTGTCACCGTCCGTGTCATTTTCTGAGTCCCACTATTATGCCTTGCCTCTCGCTGGCTGTTCATTCTGGCTATTACCTTTCCTTTCCACTAGCCCGACTCTTCAGTCCATCTACCCGAACCTCTGTTGGTACTTTCAAGCCCTACAGTTGTGCCACCTTTCATCCGTTGGGGGAGCTTTTGGATGCTTCCAAAGCACCCTGGGGAAAGTTCATCCTCTGCATCCGCATGTCAGTCAGTTTTGGTCCAAGGCTGAATCACACCCTGGGGCACGATCTGGATGTCCTCGTTCTGTAGGCGCCATCTGCACTTGTGATCCTCAACGAACTTGACGCGCTTGATCTGCCTACTGGGGAATTTCACCCCAGCTCGACTCTCGGTCTACACTCTAATTGTGCGTGAGCACTATGGTCTAATTGTTAGTGAGCGTTGTTATGCATATGGAGTAGTCATGTCAAGTAGCATTGCTGGGTGTCGTGCTGTTCTAGCTACCTCGCTTCTGGCCCTTGAACAAAATATAGTCTGTCAAACTTGAACAACATTTGTTATTCTTCAGTGGAAAGCCAATATGCATGAGGACTTAAAGACTACGAGTTGGCTGATCTGTCACCTGGGCGCAAAACCTAGGATGCCCAGTGGATTTACCATAGGAAGTTCATGATTTGGTTGACAGATTCAAGGCACACATGACGGCGAAAGGTTTTGATGAGGAATTTGCACTTGTTGGTCCTTACCCGCTACAATTAGCACCCAGTTGACGCTGATGTCAGTGGCGGCAATTGGCTGGTGTTGCCATTAATGGACGTCTGACGCCTCTGGCACCAGTTGTTGCCCCTAATGGCATCCGCCGACCCCGTCGCTGTTGTCGTCGGCCTTTCCTGGCCACCTCACCATCCTTGCCGGTCTCACCACGGCCATGTCGGTAATGTTGGCCTCATCGCCACCCTCGTCTTATCAACCTGTTTGGCCCCGTCGCCGGTCTCTTTGGCCCTAATTGACTTCCTCACATGCTGAGGAAGTCTGCCCGTTGGGACTGTAGCGTAGCGAACTACAGGACGGCAGGTTGCTCTGTGGGAGTTGGGCTTGCACCGTGAGGGTGTCAGCGCCAATTACAGAGGACCATGTAGGGCCTGGTCACCCCGTGATGTGGAGGGTTGGCCTGCACCGAGGACGGTGTCAGGGTTTTGAGGGGGAGGAGTGTAACAGGACGTGGTCCGAGAGTCACCCTGCGCACCATTTCGTACATGCATAACGGTGTGAACACTAAACACAACCGGTTTTGGCGCAGCAGTAGCGCAATTCATTGTAAACCGTTACAGTTTCCCTCACGTCCTGTTTTTCTCTCACCCTACATTCTCTCACCATCCTTTTCTCTTGCCCTACCCTCATCTCGAGCCCATCCTTCTTCAACTACCATGGAGTTCTTGTATTTGACAAACCTATCAATCGTGACCCTCTCAGTTGGAGTTGTAATTGAAAGGAGCACTATAAAACACATATGATGACCTTTCCACCGAGAGGAACTCTCAAAAACAAAACAATAGGTTTTCCTTTCATAAGGAAAACCTACTATGGAATTTCCAAGTCTGGTATGTTGATGTGGCACCCCCTTGACACACTTGACATAATGGAGTACCCTTTCAAAAAGTGACAGATTCGCGTTTTGAAATTTTTGTGTGCCCCTACAGAAAGTTGACATTTAGGGTGCCCCTTTGGGAATTTGACATTTTGACATTCCCCTCCATAATGTTGACATTTTTATGTGCCTCTCCAAAAAATGACATTTTGCGTGCCCTTTTCAAAATCCTGCTAAAGCTACATTTTCCTCCATATGCAGTGCAAAAGCGTGACAAGAGCACGGTCGATATTCAATGCTACATACCAAATGGCATAGAAGTGACACCAAGGTCCGTAGCCTGTCAACTAAGCAAATGGCCTCTGATAGTCCATCCAGACATGTCAAGGGATGGTTTCTGCAATGTGGTAAGACTCGAGGACTCGCGGACGTTGGCTCTTTGCTACAAAGTTCCAATTGGGATGCCTTCTTTTCGTTTGGATGAAAACGGTTTTGAGGTGGGGGAACATATGCTACATTAGGCAGGATGACGAGTACATTAGCTAGTGTCACACCATTCCATAGCAACTGTGAGCCACATTCCATTTTCCCTCTCAGATTTTTTCTCATGCAAAACTGTCAACTTTGACCCATGTTATTGAGTCGCACCCAAGATGAACGCGCAAAATGTGGACACCTTTGACGAGTTACTAGAAAGTTGCTATAGCTCCGTAAGTGTAGCATCTTATAGCAACTCCACCCGGTCGCATTATTGTTGGGAAAAAATTGTGAGCTGAACCATCTCAAATGGTTTTTTGTTCTGTCTTTACGTGGATTGTGGCGTCATCTAACCATGCCATGTCATCAAAAGCATGATGTCACTCCGGTTCCAGGAGTAAGGAAAAAACAAAGTTTAAAATATGCATGCTTCTTGCAAGCGGATGGTGGCGCCATCGAGTCAGTCGAGCACGTTCGTTACAGTTTGCGACAAACAAGTTGAGCATCCATACGAACTCAACTCACCCGTGACTTGCCGCGGTGAAGTAAGTTTGTTTGGTGTGACACCAACCATGTATGTTGACAAGGCACGAATTGAGAGGAAGATGCAAATCTAACACGGGATTCAAAAGGGCATGCAAAAACTTCAGAAATCTCTAGGGACACGCAAAAATGTCAATCTTTTGAAGGGGCACACAAAAATGTCAAAAAGTGATTCTGTCACTTTTTGGCCGTGCAAAAAAAAAATGTCAACTTCTTTCTGCTTGCAACAAATCAACACAGTCCATCAACCAAAAGGTTTGTAATGTTTGTCCAATTTATTAGTTTCTCTTAGTGTAGGAGTAGACATGTACACTCTTTTTGTGAACTTAAAGGCTCGCACTTGATCAATGTCGTTTGACAAAACGAGATCTCAAATGGAGTTTCCACTCTTTGTTGCTCGTGTGCACATGCCGTCGTCAACCTTGGCTAGTATGCGCTCTTTCTCGGGACACAGAAATAACATGGTGTCTAAATGGGCACACAAAAATGTCACATTCTGGATGATACGAAAAAAATGTCACATTTCACAAAGAGACACAAAAATCTCATAGTTTTCATGGGCACAATAATTCATCATTTCCCTCAAAACATCCCGTAAATATCCATTATGTTATCATAAAGGATATTCATGTGACATTATGATCATAAGAGAAGGATTAGCGACAAAGCTCCATCACAAAGAGTTGTGAGTGGAATCAAAACCGTTACGAGAACACTTATGCATGTGTGCAGGGAGGATAGGAATTGGAATCTTTTCTAGGATGTCTTCAGAGAAATAATGATTTCTTGTGTTTACAAAACAAAGACATTTTGTGTCTATTTGTGAAGTGTGACACTTTGGTCTCATCATCAGGAATGTGACATTTTTGTGTGCCCATTCACAAGCCATGTTATTTCTGTGGTTTTGGAAAGAGCGCACATTAGCCAAGGTTGACGACGACATCTTCACACGAGCAACACAGAGTGGAACCTCCATTTGAGGTATCATTTTGTCAAACGACATTGATCAAGTTCCAACCTTTAAGTTCTCAAAAGGAATGAATACGTATACTTTTATTATGAGAGAAACTGGGAACTTGTGCAAACATTACAAACCTTTTGGTCCATGGAGTGTGTGCTGATGTGGCGCAAGCAGAAAGAAGTTGACATTTTTGTGTGCCCTGCCGGAAAGTGACAGAATTCCCTTGATATTTCTATGTACCCCTTCAAAAATGGGACTTTTTGTGTGCCCTGTCAAAAAAATAGAATTTTCGCATAAACCGTAAGGAAGTCAACATGTTTGCGTGCCCCGCCAACAATTTGACATTTTGGCATGCCTTGCCAGAAATCTGAAATTTTGGCATGCCCTTTTGAAAATCGTGCTAGAATTGTGTTTTCCAACGTTAATCGATCAAAGGCTCGTTTTCTTGCGTTGATTTGCGGATTGAGCGATGTTGAGCTGTGTGCTCGTGGGACATGGCTCAGAAGACTCCTTCACACTGAATGAAGTGGAAATGTGTTGAATGGCGCAAAGCATGGGTTCAGCAGGTGTTTGAATACCAAGTTTTGCGATGCGACATTGAACATACACACGTTTGATGGCTCAAATTTTCCTGCTGTTTGGTTTCATTCAACTCCAGTGTGAAACCACCCCTCGCGAATTGTTTTCCGATTTGAATTGCACGAACGTTTGGTTAAGGGTCCACCGACCTTGCCCATCCATTTTTTGAGTTGTTTGTTCGAGACTCACTCCCGCAAGCGAGTTTGTGGTAGTAGATTAATTTTTCTCTGTCCCCTCACAAGGGCCACTCCTACGGAAAGCAGTGAATCTCTAATGTGTGACCTCCCCAGTGCCAAACGCCTACTACAAGTACCATGGAGTCAGTGTATGGCACTCTCCCTCACCTTTCACCTACCTTATGAGCCACCACTGGCCGTAGGTCCGCAAGTCAACAGTATCACGCCCGTTTCCTCCATGAAGAACCTCTAGCCGCTCGATGATGACATGGCCATGTTGTTGGTAATCCTCACATGGGCGTTTGTACTGCTGTGCGTCAGCGATGAGCTCACCATGCTCTATGCAGCGGTGGGTTGCCTTGTATCCCTTCACATCTTGTCTCGTCAGAGACCTCGTACAATCTAGACGCACCTTCGGTTGCCCCAACACGTCCGAAGATAGTTACAAGGTATTTGTAACAAAGCAATGAATTCAGCCATCCGCACGAGCCCTTCCTTGTTTGACTTCATTGTCACTTAACTACGACCATACCTTGAACAACAAGATACGAATCATCACTGATGTATTCCCATGGACGTCAGAGTCGCAGTCCCTCTACTTCGCTAAGCTCCTGGCATGAGTCATCAGGCCATCGCGGAGTAGTTCGAGATATCTATGGCAAGCGCCAGTGAGTTATGTACAGATTTCTACGATGCGTTTCATCATGCCTTCAAGAATTGGTATGTCAAGTGGCAACTTTCAGGGAGTTTCAGGTACTTGAAAGAGAGTTTGCAGCTGTGAGGGGAATTCCCGGTAATGTTGGTGTAGTCGACGGTTCTCATACTCCTATTCTTGGCCGCGCCAAAGACAAAGAAAGCTATTACAACCGGAAGGGGTTTTATTCGGTGTTGTTACAATCTGTTGTAGATGCGAACATGTACATCTATGACTACCACGTTGGGTGGGCAGGCTCTTTGCATGATTGGTGGCTTTTGAAGAACAACGTGTTGTGGAAGCGGATTCATGCTGGTGACTTGTGCGGCTTCAAGCTTGTGGGCGACGTGGCACATCCTTTTCACTCATACATGTTGCCCCCTTTGAAAGTTGCTGGACCTGGATTGCCACTGTACCAATCGTACTTCAACAAGCAACAATCCGGAACTCGCATGGCTGTGGAGCGCACATTTGGGGTTCTCAAGTATCATTGGTGGGTGTTGCTTAAACGCATGGACAACCTACTCATCCATGTCCCTCTCATTGTTACATGTTGTGTCATTCTACACAACATGTGCGTGGTCCATGGCGATGAATTCAACATGGCATGGTGACGTGATGCCATGTAGTCTACAAGTGACATGGACGTGCATAATGCACGTAAGATGCAAGCACACAATGATGCCATACATGACATCTCCTTGCTTGGTGTAACATTTGTTGAAGTTGAGGCTCATTTGGTAAAGAAAATGGATGTCCCCAATGAGGATGTTACATCCAACCAAGCGGCTTTAGCAGAGGAGGAGTTAGCAAAACACATGTGAGAAGAATGCATAGAACTCCACGATGGACGTATATGATGATGCATTATCTCCTCACCATTGAAGTGTTTACGCAACATAGCATTTCTTACCATTATCCATCCGATTTCTGAACATTCTTCTCCTCATACATTATGTCATGAATGTCTAAGAATGCCATTGGACACATAAATGAAGTTGGTACTAAGCCATAAATCATGGGTGCATGATGTGTAGTTACCAGTATCAAAATACTTGACTCTGTCACATGAGCATGCACCTTACAATGAAACTCCCCTAACTCTCTTCTATCTTCCTTGGTGGTGTTATTGTGACCATCACTACCGCCTACCTTGTCCCCATCATCCTCTTCAATGAGCACTTCATCATCTCTCTCCTTCCACTTACGAGCTTCGGTCGTAATCTTCTCCACTTCGGCCTTGCTAACGGAGAGTTGGACTTGAAAAAAAAGTGAGGTACTCCACAAGACACCCAATAGTTACAACACCGATGCCGAGTGTCTTGCAAGCATCACAAATGCGATTGGCAAGAGTCTTTATGGTTGGGTCAACGGATGTTTTCCCACGATTCTTCACCTTCTTTGCGAGTGGTGGAATACCATCGACATCACTTCCATCCAGGGCACGACAAATGAATGAGGGCTTACAACCCTTATACTTATCAACCCACTTGAATCCTGGCTCAAGAATGTAACCACTGGCACCACTCTTCCCAAGGTCACTGTTAATGCTTGCACACCTTGTCTGAAGCCTCATCAACTCATTACGTATAGCGTAAAATGAGCGAGACCATCCCTCAGTCTCCTTAGTCAAACGTTTCTCCATCTCATGATATGGACATTTATCTTGTGTTCTAAGGAGTTGAAACCATTCTTCGTCCATCTTGTAATGCATACGACAAGCATCCTCCTTCTCCTTAGGTTTCCAATGGTATTCACCACTTTTTTCTGCAAGTTGTCTTGTTTGCATGCGTGCCCTTGCGACCACCTACGCCGGAAGTTGTTCCTTCCTCTTGCATCATGGAAACACTTGCAAACGGCAACAAAGCCACAAGAGACTTGAACGTTCTGGATGGTGATGTTGGCAACATTGGTCCCATAACACTGTAGAATCATGTTGCACTTGTCTTTGTCGGTGACGTGAAGCACATCCCGTTCTCCTTGTCCACATCCCCACTTGCATTGTGTCCATTAAACAGGGGGCATGAAACGGTGAAGTCGCAATAGGAAAAGGTGCAAGTAGAACGTGGAGAAATGAACACTAACATACTATTTATGCGAAATTCCTTGCAACGGTGTAGTTTTTGTTAGCCACAATCACCGAAACATCATCACTATCATGTCGGCATTTTTTGGTGAGCAGGAAATGAAAGAAAATTGTGAAGAGCAGAATAGTGGAGCAACAGAATATCAGAACAACAAAACAGTAGAAGAGCCAAAGAACTGATCAGCTGAATAGCAAAGAAAGTGAACAGTCAAATAGTACAACAACGAAATATCCGAACAGCCAAACATCTAAACAGCGGAACAACCAAACAGACGATCAGCCAAACAGGCGCATAGCCAAACAACCGAACAGCCAAACAGTTGAGCAACCAAACATCCGAATAGCTGAACAGCCAAACAGCCAAACAGCCAAACAGCCAAACAGCGAGCAGCCAAACAACAGAATAGCATAACAGCCGAACAGTAGAACAACATAAGATAAAAAAAACCAAACATTAGAACAACAGAACAACCAAACAGCACAATAGAAGAATAGCATAATAGCCAAACAGCAGAACAGCCAAATAACCAAACAGTGAAACAACCAAACAACCAAATAGTCGATCAACTGAACAGTGGAATAGCCAAACAGTTGAACAACCAAACAAACAAACAGTCGAATAAAAGAATACTAAAAAAACCAAACAACTAAACAACCAAACAATAGAACAACCGAACAGTCAAACAATAGAAAAACTGAAGAGCCAAAGAGCACAATAACAGAACAGCATAAAAGCTGAATAGTCAATCAGTAAAACAACGAGATAAGTTGATAGCACAACATCACTACAGTATAACAACCAAACAGCGGAATAGTCAAACATCCGAGCAACCAAATAACCAAACTACAAAGGGCAAAAGCAGCAACATCCGCAAATGCCACAAAATCCACAAAGTTTGTGATAGTTTGAACATCCTTCAAAGCACGTGATGCTACCATACTACAACACGAAACCGAGCAGAGGGGGGCATATATGCTTACACGTTCACCGGCTTTGGACGTAGAATAGGCCTGAATGCTGATCCCGCCGCAGTGTCCTCGCCGACAACAATGGTGGGCGACAGAGGCACGGGGCAGAAGGTACACCCTTGCGCACGTGCTAATCCAACAACGACGTCCTTCGGGAGCGGTGTAGCAAATGCTGCATCATGCTCATCAAGGTCGCTGTCATAGGTGGCGGCACGCATGCGGGCGAAACAATCTTTAAATGTGAGGGCATTTATGCAGAGAGGTCCATAGCCCAAGGAGTGAGTGCAACGAAGATCAATGTGACACTTGCAAGGGTTGTTGGAAGCCATGGCGGTAAAATGTAGACTATGTAGCAGGTTGGGCAAAAGATAGTGGAAAAATGCATACCATTGTGGGAGCGGCACATCATTTGAATGACTGTCGGATGATGGCGGAGTTCCATGAGGTGACCAAGCAAAATGATTACATTGTTGACGATCTGGCGTGCACCTGGCTAACTTGTCAAGGACATGAGTGGATTCCAGAGTCAGAAGATGGTTGTGGAGACTAAGAATTTTGATGGCGAGCTGCCACGTTGGAGTCATGGCGATGTAATGGGTCTATGAATGGATCGAAACCACGCTCTGTGGGATCCCCTGTCCTGGTGGGTAGAAACCGTGGGCCAGATGCAAGATCACTGGCGAGGCGCAAGTCGACAAATGGGTAAAATGAACTTAACATGTAACATGCTTTTTTCCTGAATCGTTTTTAGACGCTAAAGCGAGTTCTTGCGACTTGCTACACCCTTGGGGGTGTAGCAAGTCATAACAATTTGTCGTGCCCACAAAGTTACTTCCCACTTGTTTCTGACGGTGTAAACCAAAAACTTGATCAACGTTGTTAGAATTTGGTCACAGGACGTGCAAAAAGCGTTCAAAGTGCGACTCGATCACATTTCATTGCTCGGGGTACCAGTGTGATGGCATAGTGCGTAGCAATGTATCTCGTTTTGTCAAGTGTAACATGCAAAACACATCGGATGCGTCTCACATTGGTACTTAAGAATACTACTTGATTGCTACTTGCTGAGATGGTGTGAAGGATCCCATCATAGAGGTTTTCCAGACCGATGTGATGGTCGCGATGGCAGGAAATAAAAGGATAAACTTATGCCAGGAGCCTAATTCGAGACCCCACTTGACGCGGACTCCCTTCTGTTGGGATTCGTACGTGGAGACTACCGTATCGCCTCCTAGTTGATCGGAGAGGCCTACTCTGGAAGCGCTTTGCCATTAGATATCCATTTGATGGGGGATGAACTACATGATGTTTGCCGACAAAATGAAACATGCTCAAACGTGCATGAAAACCGACGGATGGTGGCATCGATTCGTCTGGTGCCAGACTAATCGATGCCTGGAACGTGAGTTGATGAACCACGAACCGAGCACACAACAAACCGGCGAATCAGAAGCAAGAAGCGAGTGAGAGTGGCGAGTGCCAGCGTGACTGGCTTTCTCCACTTGAAATTCCGGGTACTGTTGGTCTCATTACAAGGTATGAGGGTGTGTCTAGTGGAATTCTTGTGAAACTTGCAAAAAAACACAAAGGTTGCCACAGAAAAACATCGCTGTCTACTTGGTCAGTAAAAGAGTACATGCAAGGCTGGATGATAGGTGGTCCTCGTACATCCGCGGCTAAGATATAGTCATAAACTAGAAATGAAAATGCAAAGCCAAAATTTCAAAGATATTGGCAATCAAAATTCAGGCACCTAATACTGTCGCGATCTCGACCCGTCACCTCACGTCTATGAGAGCTGCAAACCAAGCAGTTCGCATATGTTTGCCCCCCAAAAACAATGGGAGAAAACATGGGAGAAGAATCGGACGTTCGCCTTTACATAGCCCAGAGTTTGGATGTCATGGCATCGTGGTTTTCCCCATCCGTTGCACCTCATTGTTGGCGGTTTGCGAACTCGCGAGCTGGTGTGGCTGCTTGCGAGATAAGTCATCTTGAACCATAGACCATGCGAAATCAACCCATTATTGAAGCGTGTGAATTGTCTTTCATATTTTAACAATGCCCTGCGTGGGTCTCCCTTTCATTGATAAAATGGCTGCAACCTGTAGTGCGACTCCTTTCATTGTGTTCATCAATGAAAGAAAAAAATGTCCTCTTCAAGGTTTTAGATATATCTCACGGCTCTCACAGCAAACATCTGTCAGGGCAAGAATTTAGCTGAATTGCCCTCGTCGACTGGTCGACTTGCCCTGGCTTGGGTAGGGAATCGCCCTCGTCGACGACCCGAATCGCTCTCGTAGTTTGGCAGTAGATGAACTGTATCGACGCATGAAACATACATTGCGGGAAACGACATGAAAATGTTGTATCAACTCGCTTCTTCCGCTCCCAACATCCGAACTCATCCTAGATCGAAGCCATCACGTACGTCGTGCCATCAGACTGGTGATGGTGAGCTGACGGGTCCGGTCACTTGTCCGCCTGTGCCAAGGGAGAGCCGCTACGCATTTCAAGCCCTCAACCGATGCTCTGATGTTGCTTTTGTTTCTAGGGTTTCAGCCCTATCCCTCTCAAACTATGATTTTTGTATGATTCTTTCGTTACGAGGGTAGTGGTTCGAATCAGCGGGAGATCGAATAGGAGTCCGTCAAACTCGCGGGTCACGCCGTCCGAGTTTGTCGGACGGAAATCCTGATTCTTCGGCGGATGGTCGAGCGGTGTTCTCGGCGGCGCCGCACAGCAGGCGTCCGTTCAAGAATTCGGAGCGTCGCGCTTTGAATTCTTTGCGACAGGAAGGAGGAGCCAGTACCTCAAGGGCAGCCTCAGCGAGCCGCTCCAGTGCTAGATTTCAAGTGCTCGCAGACAGCACTTAAGAATTCACCCGTTTGTGACTAGCAATCTGACTGCAAGACACCACCACGACGATCTAGCTATCACCCGCCATAAGGGATGGATACATGGCGAACGAATCATCGGGCTAGGGCAGTCATTTTGGGGCGTATTCTTCACGTGAGAAATTCACTACACACGATCCTCATGCAAATAGTCCTTGAACTTCTATAGTCGATCTCTAACCAAGCTACACGCATGCCTTGGCATACAAGTGCCCTCCCTGGCCGTCATTGGGTCGCCGAACTCTAACAATGCCACCCGAACCGCTTTGGCAACATGACCAGGATGATGCCGGCCACATGGAATGCCATCGTCGGTGAAGTACGGGCTGGTGGAATTCTCAGGGATACGATCCTAACAGTGGAGGAGAAGATGCTTATTTGGGCACAGTGTGTTTTCTTCGCCTTACCTACAAGAATCCTCATGGAGAGATTCCAGCGCGGCCAAGCCACAATCTGTCGCGTAATCCGAGAAGTGACTTGCGCCCTTGTCCTGATGGCGCCAAATGTCATTCGTCAACCGGATGGCAGAGAAGGAACGCCTGTGGAGTGGGAAGGGAGAACATGTTATTTACCGTGGTTTGCGGACTGTGTTGGTGCCATCGATGGCACCCACATCCGCATAATGTTGCACGATGGGGGCCGACGCGTGGCATTCATGGACCGTTTCCGACAGTTAACACAAACTGTGCTGGCGTCATGCATTCAATCATTGCGCTTCACCTATGTGTGCGTTGGGTGGGAGGGTAGTGCCCATGATGCGCGCATTCTCATGGACGCGTTGCGTCATGGTTTTGCCTACCCCCCTCCAAGTACTTATTGGCGGATGCGGCATTCCCCGAGGGATTTGGCTTGCTCACACCGTACCGTGCAGTACGTTACCACCTCAATGAATTTGGACCTGGACCTGGTCGGCCTGAAAACATGCAAGAGTTTTTCAATAGACGTCATGCGGCGGCGAGGAGCATGATAGAACACGCATTCGGCGTCTTGAAATCCAGATTTACAATGTCGTGGGCGGTTCCACCGTATGACCCAATTCTACAAAGCAAAATCATTCTCTCTTGCTTCGTCATGCATAACTTGATCCAAAGCCGACAGACCACTGTGGAAGAAGGCTCTCCACCTGCCACCACCGATGGAAATGGCGACATCCCGTCGCGAAACCGCCCACGAGGTTGCAGACATGGTGACCGTGCAATGCGTACTTTATGAAATAACATTGCAACTGCCATGTGGGGAGACTATACAATGCATGACAATGTTGTGGACAATGTTCTTGATGGAGCAGACCCTTGAAATCTATAATGTCTTGCCACATGAGAAATTTTGCTTCTACATTGAGCACCACACAGCTTTGAATACTTGCATGAAAGGCATGTACATTTGGAGTTGCCCATTACATAGTGAAACCATTTAGTGTTGTACATGTCACTAGTGTTTGCCATTGAACTTCCTCTCTCACGGTCATAGAATTTCAAAGCCACACATTGCCTTTTTGGAACATTGACTGGGTGCAAACATGATTATAGTCGGCAAGTAATAGCCATTACATCACCGCATGTCAAGGCTTTCAGAACATGCAAGGTTTGCTCCAATCCCATGCCCACCCGTACCACCATCTCTCACATGGACCTCCTCCAACTCCTCATCTTCATACGGTTCCTCATCTTCACCCTCTTCACCCTCTTCACCCTCCTCATCACCATCTTCACCCTCTTCACCCTCTTCACCCTCTTCACCCTCCTCTTCCGCTTCACCCTCCTCACCCTCTTCACCATCATTCCACCCACCTCTCTCCTCGCCCATGGCAGCCGGGAATGAATCGTTGCCCGGCTTTGACGGATCACGACGCAATGCACGCCATGCAACCATCCCACGAAGCTCACCAAAGGAATAGACATAATCTGCACATGCATAGGCATCCTTCTTGAATATGTCGAGGAGTAGTAGTTTGTTGCTCTTGCGGACATCATCGTCCCTCGTGACTAGTCCAACTACATCATGGTACGGTGTCTTCTCAAACAGGTTGCATTCAACGCTCCTCCCACGCTGAGAAACCTTGGTGACGTTCTCAATCTGACGGTCAATGTTTGACTTCCGCGTACGTGAGGGTTCCGCGTAATGCACACCCTCCTCATTTGTGTCTGTTTCAGGTTCGGTATATGGGACTGACGATATGACACTGTCACCCTTTGCACTGTCAGTGCTGAAGAGTGTGGTAGCATCATTAAACCATGGAATACGACGTCCTTCCAACCTTGCAACAACGGGCACAGTCGAGCACACCTCAGACCACACTGTGGCCGGAAATTCCAGTTGCATTGTTGTGTGGTCGAAAGAGCATCCGCTCCGCTTCACCAGCGGGTATGCGACTCGCCAAATAGCACAAAGGTTGTCAAGGCGGTTCCGAATCTGCCGTTCACTCAGCTTCTCCTTCAGGCCCCATTCATCCTTCAGCTTCGGAGAAACAGCACCAAACACCTTTGACTGCCAACCCCTACCCTTTGGGAACTTCGGACCATGGGCACAAATAAGACGGAGAAGTCTGGCATCACGGCCAGCCGGCCAAAAATCTTTTGGCATACGGTCGGCTTGACTGCCCCCCACGCTGATGGAGGCGGATGCATGACCTGCTCCCGCGGATGCCCCGGTAGAGAGTGGAGCCAAAGAAGGGCACCCAATTGGTGTGCCAGCATAGGATGCGGCAGGTGTTGGAGCTTTGTCAGCAAGACCAGCTAAAGATGATGCAGCTGGCGCAAAATGAGAAGGTGGAGGCAATCCATGGAATGCAGCGACTGGAGCTGGCAAAAAAAGTGGTGGGTTGCGAGCGTTTTCGCTAGCGCGTGGCGGATTGAAGTTAATGGGAAGAGGGGGGAGCAGTAAATGAGCATCACGGCGGGCTGCCCATGGCGATGCGGCACCAAGGGGCGTGAAGTTGTACGCCCTTTCCGAGCCTGAGCTGGGGTTGTGCTCATGACTCTCACGTCGCCCACCCCGACGACCTTGTGCAACGCACAACTCCTGTCTAGCACGTCCATGGGGTGGTCCGGCTGGTGTGTTGAGCGTAGCAAGGGATTCTCTGTGTGCTGCCACTTGGCCATGTACGAGAGGGTACTGTGCGGCGGCTTCGTACTCCAACATGTTGCTTGGTTGGGAGGCCATGGCGCGCACCTGGCAGAAAGTGTGTGCTGGTGTGTTGTAAAGTAGACTACAAGGTAGCGACACACTGCCGATGTTTCATGTGGAGGAGGTCCCATTCATCGCATTCTGTACATGGAATCACCATTTTTTTTATGAGTCTAATGGTTTTTGCTAGCCGAGGTGCCGGTTTGCTGATGCCGAGCGCTTCGGCTAGCCGGATATGCCGCGGCGTCTGTCACGGTAGCGCGATTGCGCTGAGCGATGTAGCGACGGACTTCCGCATGGGAGCGGTCGGCGCAGTTGCGCTGACCGCCCACGCGTGACGGCGCATCACATGCGCCAACGGGACAGTGCACATCGCGCTGTTGCGCGTTGCGTAATCGGTCAGCGCTACATGGTTGAACGACTACGAGACAAGGCTGTAGGCCTTGAACTGACGTCTATGGAGACATCCGTCGCCACGCGACGGATGTCTCCATAGACGCCATGGTCTACTGGAGCCGCGCGAGCAGTCATGGAGGAGTGCATCACCTGCGCAATAGGTGGCTCTGACTCGCACGTCGGTGCGAGTCGCAGCCATTCCGCAAGTGTGCGATGTCATCGGCTTGCGGCTCGCACACCAAGCGGCTCGTGCGCAGCCATCACCTTTTAAGCGTCCTGGCGGCGAAGTTGGAAAGTCGATTCGGCCGTAGATCTTGCAGCCGATGGCTTAAAACAGGTTTCAGAAACATTTTTTACTAAAACGTCCACATACCAGGCATTTCGTTTGATTCTACGACTTTCCGCCGATAAGACGTTACCTACAATCTGGGAACCATGCCACCTAGGCATAAATCACCGCCTAAACATGAGGAATCGGCGGGCGGTCGTTGATTCCTCATTTTTTTTCGTCGATTGCTTTGGCCGATTCGGTAAGGGCTGGGACCTCTCGTGGAAGGCTTAGTCGCATCGCGTCCCGCCCCCCACCCATAAAATCAAAATCAAAATCGGTACGTAGGTTCAAAGCCTCAGACCTCTGAGATTGTCAGCGAACCTTTGCGAAGGTAACAAAGAAGCGCGAGATTCAAATTTGAGCTGCCATGCAGATGACTGTCTGCGGACTTCGGGGGGCGGCCCTATCCAGGCCCATCACACTTCTGGGCTGATGGGCGTTGATGGCTTGCCTCTCGACAGAACGCGCGCCCGGCCTCACCTCGACCCGCCGGGCCCTGGAGGGCCGTCGAGGCCATCGAGGTCCATCAAGGCCTTTTTACCATTATGTATTTTTTTCCCCGCCGTCGCGGCCATCGTATCAATCTGGACGCCCTCATAAAAGCCGCTCTCATTCACTCACTGGTGGCTCGGTTGCCATGGTTTCTGTCAACATTTGTTTCCTCCCGACGTGCGGCACTATGGCTTACTTGCGAAAGCCTGACCAACGGCACCTGCGCAACGTTCCAAACATAGTTCCTCGTCCTGCAGCGAACTCGTCGGACGGCCGCATCGTTGATTGTGCCTTGGCAGCAAAGAAGGCCATTCGGAAGCGCACCCGCTATCCGCAACAAGTCAATGATCGCCACGTGGCAACTGCTCTAAAGGCTGCCCACGAGTCAATCGTTCAAGCCTGTCGCTCAGAAAATGCAGATCAGTCCATTTCCGAACACCTTCAACAGATGGAGAATCGCTTGACCGCTTGTCTTGTCAACTTGGAGGCTGACATCTGACTTTTGAAGAACAATAATCATCCGACAATCGTTTCTGCAATTGCACTGAATGCGAGAGCCATCGTTCCACATGCGCCGCTGGCTCCGGTACCTCGCCCTAGCGACCTAACCATACCTGAAGATTTCCCTGCGACGCGCGGTGAATTAGACGCTCTCGAGGACGCGAAGGTACAAACGCTGTTGGAATTCTATGAGCCCAACGCAACCGAAGAGCTTCAACAGCCGATGGACCGCCGTCATTTGCGAGCTCTTCTGGGCATTGGTTTCACTGTAGAGTAGCTCCATGATGTAGCAAAGCCCATGTTATGGTACTCAATGTGGTGACTCTTGAGTGTTGGCTTATTGATTGCTCTCAAGTCTCCTCCTCCTCCTCCTCCTCCTCCTCCTCCTCCTCCTC
>SZWC01007061.1:84864-101911 GCA_023375785.1 Penium margaritaceum
TCCTTTGGTTTTGTCCACTCTCACTTCCTTTGGTTTTGTCCACTCTCACTTCCTCGAGCGCTAGGCAGGCAAAGGGAAGGAGAGGTAAGTGGAAAGTGAGTGAGGCTTGCTGAGACACGGAATGTTATCCCGCGTACATCGCGCTCTGTGCGGCTGACTTCCTGCGTGACCCGACGCGACGCCGCATTGTGTTCGTGTCGTGTCGCGCGGCACCACCGCTATGCGCGCCTCGCTCACAGTGCTCGCGTCGTATGCGAGGGGACCGGTCACAATTGCATTAGCGGGAGTCGTCAACGGCCGAGAAACGGCCGTCAATGCAATGCAAGCGAATTGAAGGACTTGGATGCGACCCAAAAAAGCCTCTTGTTAGTCGAGATCGGTCCATCTCACAGCATTCAGCGACCAACAGGAAGCATGAGGCCTGCCGAATACCCAAGCCAGGAGATAAAATTCGGTAAGTTCTGGGCAGGAACATCCCCCTGTAACAGAACATGCTATCCGTCATACTGGACCGTCCGATGTGCAATGCTCCGCTTTCCGATAGCAGAAGCGGTTGAGTTGAGATGCACGTGCCTCTGCCAAATGTGATCGAGCAAAGTCAAATAGTGGAAAGAAAACGGACACTCTCACCTTGGAAGGCCGGGGAAGACGCCGCCAAATGCGCACACTGCACTGAAAACAACGGGAGATGAGCGCTTTTTACACGGAAACATGGCCGACTTGGGAAGTTGCAGACTAGATAATGCAGACCAGGTATGTTTTAAAGTTCTACCCAATGCTTCACCCACCAAACCTACCACTAACCACTTCTAGATCAAGCAGGTAAAACTTGACAACTTCCATCACCCAAATAAATGAATTTAGTATCGTTTAAATCAGGATTGTACCTCTAAACTATACAAGGAATGTTTGTTGAAAAAAGCAACCTAAGAAGAATTGCAACTGAAGGTTTCATCATGGTTCACGCTAGTCGTTGCCCACAATAGCTTGCACGAAAAAGCTACCATGGCCCGTTTCTCTCCCAAAAATTTTTAAAGGGAAATATTCATTATTCCGAATACAATGAATGTATGAAGAGAAGATGCCAATTCACAAGTAGATGGTCTACTTTCTAGAGTTGGGTATTACGTCGCAAACAAATGCCCTTTTACGGTTCCTAAAGAAGCTTGACCACATTTGCGTACTTTAAAAAACCATTAAATGGGATTGATAAACTACTTCTACAATATTTCTAGCCGATGAATTCGATTTTTGGAAAAAAAACAAAACATTTCTGAAACGTTAACATGTACATTCTATTCATCTACACAAACAATGAATGGGTTTGCACCTTTTCACATCGACTCAAGAAATACATTCCAAAAACATACTCAAGCCTGGTTATCTTGGTATGAATAAATACGAACATATCTTAGGACATCTAGGCTTCATGGGTGGACCACTAGTTAACCACCATACACTATAGAGGTCTTTAGCCCATAGGTAGAATTGTGAGCGCGACCAAGAACCCCTCCCATGTTCTCATACTTCACGATTGGACCACGCGCTACCATTTGAAAAGAGATTTATGTGAAAGTTTTCTAGGTGGATGTATCGGAATGCATCCAGCCGAAATGGGTATAAAAAAACGATCTCTCTGAGACGCACCCTCTAAACACTCATGAAGACTAATTCCTCCCACCTCTGAGGTGCCTCCTGCCAATACATCAACTCACGACCAAACCTCATGGGCTAAAAACATTCCAACATTCAATGATGAAACCACAAACATGCTCCACATGGCACACCACAAAAGACCAACGAAGACACTTGAGATGGACACGGGCCTTGCTCACATTCACGTAAAGCTAAGGTCAAACTTTTTTCGGAGGGAAGAGCTAAATCATAACATCAAAATTCAATGATGCACATGCAAAGTTGTTATTTCAAGATTGGTCAAGTGAGGAAGTCTTTAAAAATATCGAGTCGCAAATGTCCAAACACTCAGCACAAGGCATGGTGGCAGTCGTTGCTTTCATTTTCACATACTTTGAACTAAGAAAGAATAAAATAACATGCCTTTCAAGTTACTACATTCTCAACAGTCTTACTCAATTGCAACATGCACTTCCAAGACCTTTGTATGTGAGTGAGCACAAAATGGAGTAGCCTTGCATTCGTACGTATGATTTTGCAAATAACGTTTACACGTGTAGGAAGTTCCTATACCAGAATGTAAGGGAGCCAAAGGGTGCCAAAAACAACCTTTCCCAACACAACATGGTAAGCGTCATCGTGAAACACCATAACAAGTACAAAATGGCTAAAAAGGTCAACCGACTCCATAACATCCACATTGCTCAACATACAAAGTATATTCCTTACACCAACCGTGCTCAATCCGAATGTACCATTCAAAATTCACGCACATCAAAACGCATATTACTTTTAAAGAAAGCAAGACTAGAAACAGTGCTAAAACGTCCCTGACAAAAAAATCACTGTTGATGTATCGCCAAATAACAAAAGCCTTCAGGAGCTCCTACAGTTTAAATCATCCCATATCTCCCCGCGAGTCGCTTGAGACAGTGTATCGCTACTTCTTGATAAGATCAAGATCGATCTCATCGATAAACAACCGCCACTTAAGGTTACCAAATGCATAAGAATACACTCATTGCTACCAAAAAAATCGTTACAATTTCACCTGATTGAAGAAAATCATTAAGGTTTTCAAGAAAGTGTGGAGGAAGGACTTTACACCACCATCTTGGCAATAATAAGCCCGTGAATCCTAACCTTGTGTCGATCCTAGCCTTCCCACCAAATGAATACCCAAACTACATAGACAATGAAAGACACACAAAACATGCCCCTGTAGTCCGCCAAAAAGGAAAAATAAGTGCACAAAAAGCTATTCCTTAACTCCTTGTCAAATTAATACTAGAATTTCAAACGCATATCAATATCATAAACGCAACAACAAGCCAAATTCCATTTAAGTAAAAGCTATGTCCATTCATGTTGAGAAATCCATAACCACAATAACCAAGGTAGATCTTTGGAACATTATTGTTCGACTTGTTTTTTACAAAGAAGTAAACATCTCAAGAATGGCCACATTGATGGGAAACAATAACAATTTGCCATCACAAGCCGAAAGAGCACAACAAGTCTCATCCAATAGTTGTGTTGCTGGCCTCATCAACACCTACTTAAATATCGTTAAAGCAATATTCAAAATTGGATATTACACCCTAGTCTACTATTACGTTTGACCTTAATGAAAGCACGACCTTCATCCACCGCAAGAATTCAAGAAAAATAATGGTTGAAGAATTGAAAGACAATCAACATGATAAGTGTGAAAGAAGAAGAGGTTAAAAGTGAAGGCCCAAAAGGCAAGTAGGATTGCAATGGAGACATTGAATTGTTAGGCTTTATTAGCATAACCTAGCATAATACCCTTTGAATAACAATATACATCTATGTTTAAGTGCATAGTGCCCTACAGAATGTATGCATAGCCAAAAGGAGGTGTCTTGAAATTCATCTACCTCAAAAGATAAACAGAAAAGCATCTGAATCATTTTCTTTTGAAATGATTACAAAATAAGGGCACCTGCATGTTTTGGATCTTGAATTAAGGATGAATGCCAACCACAACCCCATGGGAAGTTAAGTCATCCTTCGAAGAGGTCGCACACTACTTAAAACCATATTGAAATCAATACTCTCGAGGGCTATAACTAAGAGAATGTGGATTGTTGTCTAAAGAATCATAAATGAAACATCTATTGTAATTTGAGTATTGAATGGATGTATTTGACTTGTTAGCTTAAAGTGAGATGCATACATTTTTAAGTGCATGTTAAAGTGTAAAAAACCACCACATACCTTGTCATTGAGTATGATCACATTATCATCGAGTAGAGACTCCTTGTCATCAAGGAAAGGAACATTACCTTTATCACACTTTTGTATTAATTCATGACCTTCATTCTTGAAGAATTTTTTGGAGGCTGGAAATGGGCTACATTCGAGTTTTTTGTTAAAGCATTTGGAAATTCAGATAGTAAATTGTAAAACACAATAAAGAAAAGAGTGGTTGAAATAATTCTAGTGTAGAATTACAACATGTTTAAGTTATCTGTCTATTCAAAAAGAAAATAGGACATTGTTGGCTTTTTAGGTTACGTTTCTCTCCTTACGCCCTAATTTCATCCCTCAAACAAAACATGTAGTATGCCTGAATTCAAAAATCATGTACACTCAACTTTGTTAAAAAACCCTTTTCCAAAACACAACATTTAAAAAAAAACCAACCACTTGTACCCTCATGCATGAAACACATTCACATACATTTCATGGGTGCAACTCACAAAATCATCACAGGCATAATCATAAGAACACTTAGAGTCCCTGCTCATGCAAACGTACTTATGAGCTTGTGAAGTTTTTCAGCAATTCAAATCATAACTCTTAAAGCATTGTTGACACATGAATAATGGCCTCCCTCTATACATGGTCAAGCATGACGACCTCCTCTTGTTTGCATCCACATTTTATTTCATCAACAAATTGGAGCTCAAGTGAAATATCTACACCATTAAGAAATGATTCACTTGATTAAATTCTCTTCATAGGGAAATAATTGAAGCCTTATAAATTTTTCATTTCATTATGAACCTTAAAGAAGGGAAGAGAAATCAAAACTTAGTATGTTGCCATCGTGTATATAAAATTGTTCATTCATTAAGAGCTACAATGTTACCTTGCTATTCATCGCTCATGCCTTCTTAAAAATGACGTGAAATTTCTACACACACATTTTTCATGACATAGAAACATTATGAACATTCATGGGACCCCCAAGCTTTGTGTGTAAACCACGGGTAACCCACAAGACACTTCAGGCCCCCCAGTCCCATAAATAGAAATGTGAGTTCATGGTAAAGCCCTTTCATATTTTCATGTTTTGCATATGAACCATTGAATATCAATTGGCTAGCCTACTTTGTGTAGGTTTCTGGAATGGTGTTGATGACTCCCATAGGATTGAAATCATATGCAAAATATGATTTTACCTTACTAACACAAGTATCCTTCGATTTGTTATCAACTATGACTTGGCAGCTTAGATACGCCTTGCACGAATGATTCACCTACATGGAGAACGAGCATAAAAGGTTTCCCTCTTGAAAATTTCCAGAACTCTTGTGAATTGTGCATCAAAGTAGAATGTTTTGTAAGAATATAAATGTGTCTCATCTTCCTTGCATTCAATGAGAAAATAACATCTTTTGATGTTACTTTTGGAAAGCTTTTACACATAAGCCTTCGGATTGAAAGCAAAACCATGAAATCTTTCGTCAATAATTCCGAAGACGTTTTGTGCTTTTAAGCATATAATCTGAGTGAATTTCCTAGTTCATGAGGGTCAAAATTTGAAACAAAAAATCTTAAGAAATTCTTAGGTGTGCAATCAAATTTCGAATGTTGATGATGCTCAATATGCTTTAGGTTCCATACTTTAGCATGAATTAATATAGTGATGCATACTCTGAAATTTTTATGTATTACATAAATATATAATCTTATATGTTTTGGAGCATAATTGAATAGATCCATTATGCCACCATGTTGCAATTTCAATGTCATACTATGAACCTCTCCATTGTGCTCTCCACCACCCTCTTTATCATACATGGTTATTGGATTTATTTTTGATATCTCATCAAAATCATGTGCAAAACATGTGAAAGGTACAATTTATTAAACCAGTATGCATTTTGAGGTTGTTATGATTGTAGGAGTAAAGAAAGGAATTCTAGCTGATGTGAACCCTCAGACTTGTCATATTCGCACACAAACTTCAATACCCTAGTGGATGTAACATGTTTTGCACATATGGAAGATTGATAAACTTCAGTGATACTCAACCCAAAGTGTAAAAGAACGAAAGAAGCTTAAAATTTAGTCTATTTTTAAATACAAACCAACCCAAAATTCCACCATAATGCCATGGCTTTGTGGGTAAGTATTGCTTCTAGCACACTATGATTTCATGAATTCATGATATTCCATTTAATTCTCTTCACTATGAAGATCATATATGTAAAATCTTAAGCAAGGTTTTGTGTGGAATGCTACATCCGTATTCACTCAACGAGTTTCGTTGAAGATTTCAAGCGACGCGTTAGATCCCCCTGTCTCGATGATTGAAGTTATCACCACAATACCATCAAGGGCGCAAAGAATAACGACACTCTCATTAATTCTATCATGCATAGGATGAAATTTTCCATACCAATGGTTTGTATGCATTCATGAATGTCATGCAAAAGGAATTTCCAAGCACAGAGTATTACCTAAGTAAGTGTGGCCATCAAATGATTTGCACGAACATTTCACAATTTAGAAATAATGGAAGAGAGACAAACTTTCCACATCTTATAAACAGAAAATATCAAATAACATGCCTTCATAACCTCAAAATATAACATGATAATGTTTGCAATCATCGAGGAACGGGGTGAGTACAATCCACAAGTCAAATGTTTAGAAGAAAAAAAACACTCTAATTCTATTGCAATTTTGATTGATAGATTATCACGAAATTTCCATGAAGGTCTCTTGCACCCCTTAGTACTAAGTTAAAATGCATAGTGGAACGCACTTCATTAGCGTTTTCAAGCAATTCATGTTTGCACATGTCTCTACATGGAGCATGGTTAAAGCTTTGACTCATGACGAGAAGAGCCGATGCTTGCAAAGCATTGCTACATGGACATGTTAACTTGATGAGGAAGGAGAAAAGGTGAAGGCCTTAACTTAGGAGTATGATAATTTTATGTATACACCAAAAAGTATTGATTTATCAAAGGTGAGTGTTTTTTTCAAGAAAGTTCATTTTATGAGAAGAAACCAATGTAGTGAGCAAACATTTTTGTGATTATCTTCTTCAATGAAATTATGTATGTGGGTTGTTTTATGTATTAGTTCGAAATGTGAGTAAAAAATGAGGAAACAACAAGTTATACATTTTTAAACAACAAGTAACGTCTCCCTTTGTAAGAATATGATTGTGAAATTTTAGTAAAATGTGATAGATGGTAAAACATTGTAGGATATAAAAATGGATTATGATTAGACGATATGGTACAATGTAGAAACCATGGTTAAGAACATTCCCCCTCAATCCATGAAATGCGCTAAAACTTTTGTTTGAATGCACATCACGAATGTATTCTTTCAATGTGCTGAAAGTAAAAAAACTTTAAAAAATATATCTTGACAAGTTAATCCTTAAGATTTCATGTTTATGGGTTTTCAAATTGCTTTTTCTCCTCCTTGATCCTATGTATGTTTTCTTATAGAGTTCTACTCTCTTGGAAAACATATTTGAATGCATTGAAAAAGGTCTTGATAGGTTTCCATTACTTGAAAGAAACCTATTATGGGGAAATACTACTTTGATTGCTTGATTTGGTTTGTATATTTTGGTATTCATTTCTTAAATGATGAATCCACAATGATTTGGCGGAAGCCACCTTTTAAATGTTGCATCGTTTTGTGGAAATGAGCTCCATTTCAATGAAATTTTGCGTAGAACAGCTTTTTTGGAAGAGAAAAAATGATGAAAGTAACCAAAGAATGTGGAATAAATCAACCATGATCTTATAAACTTTATCCTTTCATAATATGAATAAAATTGATGTTTTAATTCACACTTTATTTTACTTTGTATCAATCATTTGGTTGTTTAGTGGAGTAACGTTTAAGGAGTGATCATAAAGTTTCAAAGTCTTTAAAATCTCCAAACTTCAAAATTGATGCAATTCACGTAAATAAGATCCTAATTTCAAAAGGTGATCGAAGGTTCTATTGGTGGGACAATTCTAATAGTTTAGAACGCGGGGGTTTGACCATATACCCATTGAATTCTGAATAGATCAGCCAAATCCATAGAGCGCTCTTTAAGAACGCCGTATCCAACAAAATCTATCTTAAAGCTGGTACATCCACATCTCAAAGAAAAACAACAACGTATAAAAGAAAAGCGCGTGAACACCATGTTGTCGCTACATGAAATGCAATGTCGGGGTGATGAAGTCATCAGGCCCCTTGAGCAATGACAAACCCCACTTTTGAGGTGTTTGTGATTATCTGAGGGAGGGGTTTGAGTGGGGTTTGGGTGAGGGAATATGCTGGGCCTCACTATGGTTAGATTCATCCATAACAGCGCTTAGCAACAGCTTTGACATGGCGCAGTCGGATCAAAAATCGGAGGTTTGTACGCAAAGTTAGGGATTTTTATTCGTAAATGCCCAGGTGTGGCTTGACCAGGATTCATGATGTACACACAAGATTTGATTTTTGCATCGAGGTCAAAGGGGGGAAAGGAGCATGGATCTTTGATTGCTGCATGCACAATAGGGTTCTTCATGCCTGCTGGCCCAACTTGGTTAGTAGTAACGAAGTGCAAGCAAGCACTGTAGGGTACTTGACCAAGAACAGACAGGGTGGGGCTACATTTGATTCGACTTCTGGGACTACTTCCATCAGCATATGCAAGTAGATCTATGGAGCAAGAACCAATTTGCATCAGGTGGTGCATGCACAACTCAACATTGGATCAACGACCACATGCAAGACTCAGTAGTTGCATGAGCTACTTCATGCATGACTCAACAGTTGGAAACGGCGCCAAGAGTGGCGACCGGCCCGTATCAGCAACAACATGCATGACGTAGCGGTTGGGACCACGGCCAAGTTGCCAGCATTCAGGAAACCTCCTTGAGAAGGAAGCTATGTGCCTTGGATTACGAAGATTCCTTCCTGAGGAAGCTACGAGCTTGCACCAAGAAGCTTCCCTACGACACATAGCTACTGGTCAACTTGCCAAGATCGTAGTACAAAAGCAGATTGGGCTCAGTTAGTCCGGTAACTCTATCAACTCTACTAGTTGGACCAATAATCCCTCTTTACAAGAAAACACCTCAAACAAAGACTTTGAAATTGTTCTCTCACCAAAAGACCTATGTCAGCCTGACAGCCTTCTGCCAGCGTGGGTTGGTGGATGCCCCTCACTACGTGAAGGCCCAAATACCTAGAAGAGGTGGCCAAAATACGCCTAAGACAAGACAGCAGCCTTGCTACAGGTGCCTCTCTGGTCGTTTCTCATCTCTATGCCAAGAGCAGTGTCTAGGAGATGAGCCGAGAGTTAGTGTTTGGCAACAGCTCTGCCTGTGCACTGCCGATTGAGTCTAGAAGGACTTTCTTGGAGTTCCCCTGTGTCGACCAAATAAGCCTGGCAACACTCTAAAAGCATGGCTAGGAGGGCCATAAGTCCTCTGACAACCAAGTAAGTCTGGTAGTGGCTGCCAACGTGGAGAGGAGGCTGCCCTGACAACGTGGAGGCCATTTCACTTGAAAGCATGTTGACCATGTTCAAACCCTTAGAACGACAGCATTGACGGCCTAGTAAGGTGTTGCCTCCTTCGATGGAGCAGGTTGTGTCAGAGCATTGAACTAAGATGTATTGTGCCGTTGTTTCCATGTACCGTACTTGTACTTGATAGTCTTTTCAATTACAAGTTTGATTCCCGTCTTCCATTTCCGCATATTAGAGTAAAGGGTTTGCTCGCTGGGCAAAGAGATCCTGGACAACAGCAAGACCCCCTTCCTACATCAGAGCACGTAGTACCTTTGTCATTACAGGCTCCAAAACCCCGAACACCTACCGCTTTGCCCAGTAGATGCCCACGCAAAGAATAGAACCTTGAAGACCAAATTTTATTTGCGGTTGGGTTTGAAAGTGTTTTTCTCCCAAACCTAGGGTGTTTTGTGTGCCATGAAAAAGAAAACAAAAATGTGAAATGGGCTTTTTCGCTCCATGGAAAACCAGTGATGACCCTTTTTTTCATTTTTTTACGCGCAAACCCCTTGTTACCATGTAGGGTTTTATGGTTTGCGTTGGCTACGCCCGCGGAAATAATAGAAAACCCTATATCGCATTAGGGGGTTTGTGCGTAAAAAATATTGAAAAAGGGGTCATCGTTTGATCACGATCTCGCGAGGGAGCGAGGTTCGCGATCAAGCAATGGTCAGATTACCCCTCTCTCCATGCTCGTTCAGCAATGCATGTTGTTGATCGAGCATGCCGAGCAAGGCCGGACACCTCGTTCCCTTTTTCTAAGTCCTAATTATGGCAAACATAAAATTCCACGCGTGGATATGGGAGGGTCCACCCTTCAGGATTATGGATATCCTGGCTATTTTTCCCTTTAGAACACCTTAAATTGTTTTCTCTTTGTAAAAAAATATTTCTTGAAAGATTTTGGGAAATCCACGTACTTAAGAAATTTTGAACCACCGGTTCCGTTAGATGAGTAACTATTTTATGGAATACACCTTTAAAGGAAGCAAAGATTTTGAGCAAATCTAGTGTTCCTTGTCATTTGATGCTCATGTATTTGATGAAACAGGGAATTCCCTTGCATTTTCTTATGTTCTTACATTTGATTCAATGTGTTCTCCTCTGGTCATTAAAAATTCATAGCACCATTAGTTGAACACCACTTTTTCATCATTGATGTGGATTACTCCAACCATTTTAGTGCTACATATGTGACTTGGTGTGGCATGAAAGATTCATGAAAAGTGGTACAAAAGTGCTAGGAATGTGTTTGCACCTATTGAAAAAGTTTGGACTCCATATTCGTACTCTTTCTTTCATAACTTTCTTTTTCTGATAGAATTTTCTCACAACAATGAGCTTGGCATGGCATGAAAGTTTCATTGAAAGGTTTCCATTTCATGGCCTTTTCTTAGTCATCAATGCTTTACTCTTCTTATCCTGACAAGAAAGGCCGCTGATTACGTCGGTGCCAGAAGTAGGACCCCTAAAACCTGACCCCTTCTCTTCCGGATTGCTGGAGAAGGAGCGCCTCCTCCCCCTTGCCAACCTGCCCCAAAATGAAGAACGAGGGATAGCTTCTTCTCACGGATGGCAGCAACCATAGTTGTTGCTTGTGCTAGGCAGCAGGAGGAAGAGGAGTAGTAGTAACACCACGAACAGCAAGAGTTGCTTCAGCAGGCGATCTTGTAGTAGCACTTCAAAGTAAGAACGTCGAAGCTACCTTCCGGGGTGATAACGGGAGGCAGCAACAGCCGATACCTCACAAAATATTCTATTTTGCTGCCGACGTATAATGAGCGGGACAACATCGCCATTATCACTTGCCTTATTATTAAGGCTTTCCAATAGATGTACGACCCCCTCCCCTCACCCACCCCCTCACACCGCCTCACCCTCTGCACTCTCTCTCTTCTCATGTTTCCTCCTCCTCGACCTCCTTGTCCCTCATATTGCCGTAATTCATGATTGAGTGGTCATGATCATCATCATCATAACAATAGTGGTCATTCTTGTATTTTTCTATCCTCCTACTCGTCGTCCTCCTCCTCCTCTTCTTTATTCTACTTCTACGTGGGCTTGTTGTCTCCGCCTCTGCTTGCCTCTTTGTATTGCTGCCATTGGTGCTTCTACTATATGGATGCTCTATTATCAGAAACCCAGGCAGCGGTCACTATTGCTGCCCATGTTGCTGCCGCCTTACAACTGTTGGGATTGCTGCTACTACTGCTAGCGCTGCTGTGTTGTTGTCAATCTTCACCACCATTACTATAGCCATCTTCTTTCTTATCCCCATCATTATCATTCCTCTGGGTGCCATGCTACGATTGCTGATGTAGTTGTTCTTGTTGTCATCATTTCCATCATAGCTTCTGTCACTATTGTAGTTCCTCCTATCCCCATGAGTTTCACCGTCACCGTCACCGTCACCATCATAGTCATTATCTCTATCACTCTTGCAATCGACGCCATTGTCACCGTTGCCGTCACAGTCATCGTTACCGTCACAGTCACCGTCACCATCACCGTCACCATCATAGTCATTATCTCTATCACTCTTGCAATCGACGCCATTGTCACCGTTGCCGTCACAGTCATCGTTACCGTCACAGTCACCGTCACCATCACCGCAACCGTCACCGTCACTGTCATTGTCACCATCACTGTCACCGTCACCGTCACCGTCAATGTCACCCTCGCCATCACGTTGCCGTCGCGGTCGCTGTTGCCAATGCCGTGGCCGTTGCCGTTACCGTTGCCATTATCGTTGCTTTCGCCATTGATGTTACCATCGCCATCACCATCACCCTATGTTGCTCTCCCCATTTCAAGGATGCAGTCGAGGTTAGAAGGTCAACCTAGACCTTCTTGGAGCACAGGTTAAAGAATGAGGTCGTCAAGGACAAAGTCATGCTCGGCTTGGGAAAAATCTCTACACAACTAAGCTGCTCAATGTATTACATCCAAATCCATCAACATGTTGAACTCCGCTCCGTAGTTAAGGGTACATGTTAAGTGTGGGGAGTTTGCAGCAGCAGGTCCAGGGTTCAAATCCCAAATCCACCAACGACCCCTTTGTACAGCAATTCATCATTAGCATGGGGGGGGGGGTGGGTCGACTGGTTTGACACCGGGTTGATGCCAACTAGATGACCTTCGACCTACCTTGCAAGGTCGGGGGTCGAGAGCAACATAGCCGTCGTCGTCGCCGTCGCCGTCGCCATTGTTGTCGCTGTCGCCATTGTCATTGTCGCCTTCACCCTTGCCCTTACTGTTGCTATTGCCGTCGCCGGTGCCATTGCCGTCGCCGTCGCCGTTGTCGTTACCATTGCTGTTGCCGGTGCCGCCTCGACGCCGTCAACGTTGCTGTCACCGTTACCATCACCATCGCCTTTGCTGTCGCCGTGGCCATCACCATCACCGTTGGCGTCCCCATCGCCGTTGTCGTCGCCATCACCATCGCTGTCACCGTTGCCGTCGCCGTCATCATTGCCGTCGCCGTCACTGTTGCCGTCGCCGTCGCCTTTGCTGTCGCCATCGTCGTCATCGTCGCCATCGTCGTTGGCGTCGCCGTCGTCGTCGTTGTCACCGTCACTGTTACCGTCGCTGTCGCCATCACCGTCACTGTCACAGTCACCACCATCACCTTTATTGTCACCATCATTGTTATTTTCAAGGCCACCATCACAGTCACCATCACTGTTACTATTACTGCCATGTTCATCTTAAACATTGCCACCACTCTTACCGTCACCGTCATGGTCACCGTCACCATTATTGCCATTGTTCATGGTCATCGTCATTGTCGTCGCCGTTGTCTTTGTCGTCGGTGGCAATTACGGCAACGACATCATTGTTGTCGTTGTCGTCTGAATCACATTGGTTGATCGGTTTCAATTTCGATTCGACTTGAATCAAAATCAAGTTGAGACTGACCGGGGTCAATTGAAGGGAAAATGAATAGAAACTTGGTTTCAATATATGGAAACCAAGTTTTTATTGATTGAGGTTGAGTGAAAGTCAAAATCATTCCGCTTTCCATTTGACTCCTTTTGGCTCAACAAACAAAAGTTCAGTTACATTACATGGTTGATGTAAAGAAGCAAAATCGAGACCTGAGGCACCCAAAAATGAAAGGAATCTCAAATTGACTAAGATTCACAAATGGAAATCAAGATTAAAATAGTCAAAATTGAAATCAAGTTCTTGGTTTTGATTTCGTTTTAACATGGGTCGCTGTCGTCGTCGTCGATGTTGTCGTCGACGTCGTTGTTGCCGATATCATTGTCATCGCCGTCGTCGCCATCGCCGTCGTTGTCGTCGTTGTTTTTATTGTCGTTGTCGTAGTTGTCGTCGTCGTCATCGTCGTTGTCGTCATTGTCTTTGTCGTCGTCGTTGTCGTCGTCGTCGTCGTTGTTGTCGTCATTGTTATCGCGGTCATCGTTGTCGTCATCCTCATTGTCGTCGTCATCATCATCGTCATCATCGTAGTCACCGTCGTCGTCATCGTTGTTGTCATCATCATCGTTGTCATTGTCGTCAGTGTCCTCGTGCTTGTCATTGTCATCAGCATCGCCGTCATCATCGTCGCCGTCATGATCCTCAACATGGTCATTGTCATCGTTTGCCACCGTCACTGGGATCACCATCACTGTCACCATCAGTTACTGTCACTGACATTTTTGTTGTAACCTCCATCATCGCTGTGATCTCCATTGTCATTGTCACCATCATCGTCACCTTCCTTGTCACCGTCAAGGCTACCATCACCGTCACTCACCATCGTCGTCACTCACCATCACCATCTGCGTCTCTGTCACCGTCACCGTGTTTTCCTACATAGCATTCGTTCCAAATTTGCATTCATCACCGCAATTTTCCCCCTCATGCACTTGCACGTAAGCCTGAAACAGTCCCTAAAAAGGCGGAAATTGGATGTATTGGGATCATTCTTGTGCACAAAGCACTTTATGTATAAGAAACTGACTATGGTCACGTTGTTTACGATCTAGAATTCCGGAAGTGCAGTTAACTTCCAGTAGACGTGGGTATATGATACTGGCCTTTCACGTCGTTGAATTGTACGTGACTGAAGTACACGTCATGTGCATAGATGAAATATATCACGATTTTGGGCCAATGACTCATCTAATCGTGTCGTTAGAGGTACATGATGAACTACCCTCAGCAAAATCAGCGATTGCTTCTGTCGGTCTCGGACGAGAGAAGCCAGAGAACGGAGGAGCCGGAAGTCCAACCCCGCTGATCCAACCCATCTCCTCACTGACGATTCACAAATAAATTAGTTATTTGCCGGCAGACATTTCAGACCCTAGAATTATAAACCACACCACTGCGTTCGGTCATCGCCTGAGAAGGAGCGCCTCCTCCCCCCTGCCCCGGAACGAAGAACGAGGGATAGCTTCTCCTCACGGATGGCAGCAGCCGCAGTTGCTGCTTCTGCTAGGCAGCAGCAGCAGCAGGAGGAGGAGGAGCAGCAGCAGGTGCAGCAGCAGCAGCATCAGCAGGAACAACAGGAGTTGCTCCAGCAAGCGATCCTGCAGCAGCACTTCAAAGTAAGCACATCGAAGCTTCCTTCCGGGCTGACCACGGGAGGCAGCGGCAGCCGCTACCGCACGAAATATTCTGTTTTGCTGCCGACGTACAATGAGCGAGACAATATTGCCATCGTCACTTACCTCATCGCCAAGGCTTTCCAAGAGATGTACGATCCTCTCCCCTCACCCACCCCCTCACACCCTGCGCTCTCCGTCTCCTCCCCTTTCCTCCTCCTCGACCTCCCAGTCCCTCTTTTTTCCCGACTTCATCATTGTTTTTTTTTTGGGTTACCGCAAGCGTAGGAAGTTAAATCCACTCCCGAATTCATGAGTTTACCGAGTGGTCATCATCATTATCATCATTACAATAGTGGTGATTGTTATTGTTACTATCCTCCTCCTCCTCCTCCTCCTCCTCCTCCTCCTCCTCCACCTCCTCCTCCTCCTCTTCCTTCTTCTGCTTCTGCCTGGGCTTGTTGCCTCNCCGAATTCATGAGTTTACCGAGTGGTCATCATCATTATCATCATTACAATAGTGGTGATTGTTATTGTTACTATCCTCCTCCTCCTCCTCCTCCTCCTCCTCCTCTTCCTTCTTCTGCTTCTGCCTGGGCTTGTTGCCTCCGCCTCTGCTTGCCTCTTTTTATTGCTGCCGTTGGTGCTTCTGCTCTGTGGATGTTGATGTCAGAAGCCCTGGCAGCGGTCACTGCTGCTGCTACTGCTGCTGCCGCCCTGCAACTGCTGTGATTTCTGCTGCTGCTGCCGCTGCTGATGCTGTTGTCAACTGTCACCATGGTTTGCCGCAGTCATCGCTTCTGTTGTCCCCATCATCATCATTCCTCTGGATGCCATGCCGCAATTGCTGGCGCAGCTGCTGCTGTTGTGATAATTTCCACCATAGCTTCTGTCACTGTCGCAGCTGTAGAACGACAAACGGGATTTTTTCCCGAGTCGCTCTGTAGATTGCATCAACGTTGAGCCTTGATACGTCCCGCGGACAGCATCATGTGTGCCTAAACATCTGTCCGAATACAACAGACGCCCTCGCGCTCGAGTCTGCTTGGAATCCTGAAAGATTTTCCCGATTGGCAGTCTCGTTTGCCGCTCCTTAGTCGCAGCTCCTCCTGAGCCCATCACCGTCCCCGTCTATGATCTAAAGCGCGCCTCATCGAAAAAAACCGGTCGAAAAGAACGGTGAAAAGAACGGCCTCATGATTGAAAGTTTCGGCGCGTTTTTACTCACTGTTAAATTTTCAAAATTTCAGGGGGGGGGAGGGATGCGGCCTCAGCAGCGGCCAAAGGCGCGGTCCCAGCTGCAGCAGCGCTTCCAGCAGCAGCAACTGCCACAGCAGCAGAAGCGGCCGTAGCAGCAGTTGCCGCTGCAGGAGCAGATCTGGCCGCATATCTAGGTTGAAGGGTCGCTTAGGTCGCTTGGTCGCATGGGTTGCCCTTGTCGCTTCCGCTATCCCACGCTTCGTCCCACTGGTCTGCCAGAAAATGGCAGACCAGTGGCTGTTGATACACTTGTCAACATCCCTGGGAGGTGGCGGACACGCAGTCTGTCACTTCCATGTCACTCTCAGGATCAACGTACTAGGCTGGGCAAACTTTCCAAAACACTGTGAATTTTTTTTAAGAGCAGGCTTAACTATGAGGCGGCTGGGTGAAATGTATGAGTTTGAAAAAAAAATTGTCTCAAAACACCGGATGGAATGTCCTTGAAAAATGGTTCGTAAAATTTTTGGGGGGGCCGGATGGTTGCGGCCGAATCTTTCGGCCGAAACCGAAAGAAACCGAAAGATTCGGCCGAATGATTGAAAGTTGCGGCGTTTTTTTAATCATAGGTCCCCGTCACCGTCACCGTCGCCAACATCGTCACCGTCACCGTTGCCGTTACCATCGCTGCCACCGTCACCGTCACAATCACCATCACCATCGCCGTCACCGTCACCTAGGGTGGGCAAAAACATTGTATCGAGTCAATTTTTATATCGATATCGACCCTCGATATCGATATCAATATCGATATTGATATCGAGGGTCGATATCGATACGATATCGATATCGACCCTCAACAGGGGGGCCCCCC
>SZWC01007062.1:11708-65514 GCA_023375785.1 Penium margaritaceum
CAAAGATGGCACAACTCTGGCACAACTCTTGCACAACTCTGGCACAACTCTGGCACAGCTCTGGCACAAATTTGGCACAACTCTGGCACAACCTTGGCATAACTCTGGCACAACTTTGGCACAACTCTGGCACAACTCTGGCACAACTCTGGCACAACTCTGGCAGAAATCTGGCACAACTATGGCACAACTCTAGCACAGCTCTGGCACAAATCTAGGAAAACTTTGGCACAATTGTGGCACCACACTGGCACAACTCTGACACAGCTAAATCAAACTGTGGCACAACTCCGGCACAACTATGGCACAACGCTTGCACAACTCTGGCACAACTCTGGCACAAATCTGGCTCAACTCGGGCACAACTCTGGCACAACTCTGACACAACTCTGGCACAACTCTGTGTTAGTAAAATGCAATGAGGAGCGGCTGCAGAAGAGGCATAGATGATGGGAGAATGGAAGCATCGGCGTAGCTGCAGAGTGTTGATTAAGTGATGACATCACGGAGTGAGTTGAGGCGGTAGGAATGCGGCATGATATTTAGGCATGCATGATGTACAACCAGTTCAGGAGAACACGAGCGTTTGGGTGCAGCACTTGAAGGTGCAGGCACAATACTGAGGAGGTCATGGCATTCGAGGCGCAGGCGACGACCCGTAGCGCCTAGGTGTCGGCAGAAGCAAAGTGCGGAAGCGGCGGAGTTGAAGCTGATGGAGGAACAACAGCGAAATGATAAAGAAGGTGGGCGCAGTGCCAAAGGCACGGGCGCTGCTGAGCGATGATGACGTATGTTGATGAGAGAAGGTGGGCGCAGTGCTTGAGGCACGGGCGCGAGTTGATGATGCCGTAGCACCAAAGCGCGGACGTTCTGCCGCAGCGCTGAGGTGCGGGCTTAAGACGAGGTGACACAACACTTGTGTCTGGGCGCAGTGCCAAAGGCACGGGCGCTGCAAAAGATGAATACTGAGTGAAGATACCGCAGCCAAGATTAGGCGGGCAGGGCGATGAGAAAGCGAACAGCAGGCCGCAGCCAGGATGGCGGGCAAAGAGAGAATACTGAATGAATGATTGATAGGAATGATGCAAGGAGTACATGTACAGTGCACTCATATATAGAAGTCTAGTCTAGCCTAGCATGGTACAAACTACTAAGGAGGTTTGTAGGAGAGGGGAAGGCGGAGACGGAGGGTTGCCGCTGCTGCTTCTGCTGAGTCCAGTCGTGCGTGGTGACATCGACTCGCACAGCGGTTCTTCCCGACTTTGGCGAGACCACCGTTTGTCCCAAAGTGGGTACTGAGCCGCCAAACTGTTGGCGGGAAGCCATCGTTGTCATTGCCGTTCGCTGCCGGTGGTCGAGGTCTTCCAGCGGCTTTCCCGTTGGCTGTTCCCCGTTGGTCGATCCGTTGGTGCTCTTGTTCCGCGGAGATGAGCCGGACGGGTCCATGATTTCTTTTCGCCGGTGGACCGGAGCCCGGAGTGGTCAGTTGGGGAAATGCACTGAATGTCCCACTGCCCTGAGTGTCCTGTGACATGTGAACCTTTTCAGTTCTGACACCTGCCCTCAATGTCACAGGACACATAGTCGAGCGGGGAGCTGAAGGGCCGAATCTTTGTTTCTTTGTTGAAGTCTGGTAGGTGCAGGAAGGGAATGATCCTGGTGTGGAGTAGATGGTTTGAATGAGCAGTTGACGGAAGATCCGGTTGATGGGTTTTATGTTGACAGGACAGTGTGGACATGGTGGGTGTGGAGGTGCGTCCCACAGATGAGGAGGGAGTAGAAACAGGTCGAAGGGGGCGGCTCCGAGGGAGACTGAGTTGAGATGTTGTACTTCTGTCATGATGGTGTTGATGGCTGTTGTTGTTGTTGTGCCCAGGGAATGTGAGCATTGGTAGGTGGGGTTGGCGAGTATTGGAACAACCGGTGACTTGGAGACGGATGATGCGGATTGTGTGATCGTAGTTGACGAAGTGAGAGTTGCGAGAAAGCTAGAGTGGTCAGTCCTGTTGAGAGAAGCTAGAAGATCGGTCAGTGATGCGGCATGTGTTTCAGATTTGGTGCCATTGAGGGAAGGAAAGTCAGAGCAGGTGTTGTTGTGAGACAGCTCTGTGGATCGTGGGGATTGTGGAGTCATGCGAGGGTCGGATTTTGTAATGAAGGTTGTCAACAGTGTGCGGAAGGATGTGTGCGGAGATGTTGGCTGAGAATTGTTGGTGGCAGGGACTGTGGGGTTCAGAAAGGTGTTCAGGAAGTTCCTGTAGTTTTCACGATTAATTTGTGAGAGAAGCGAATGGATGGAAGATGTTGCTGGACAATGAGTGAAGCTGGAGGAGCGCCGTTGTCTGAGGTGCCATGGTCTTCGCCTTTTTGAGAGCACAATCGTTGGGGTAGGGAGCAGATATGGCGGCTGCTGAGGAGTGATGCCGGTGAGAGTTTGTGGCTTACGCCGATGTGGTGAGACATAGGGAGGTGAACTGGTTGGTGCTGATGAGGAAAACGTAGCCAGTGCAATTGGCGATATTGCTGAAGGAGTGAGTGATGTGGGCTCAACTGTGAGTAGAGTGACGGAAGAAGATGGAGTGGAGCTTGGCGAAGTAAGAGTCTTCCCAGTGTCTTTTTGTCGTCTGAATGTGTCCGCTTGGGAATGTGAGGTCTTTTGAAGAAGATGATTGAGGGTAGCTCCCACGACGCAGCCAAGGAAGAAGGGGAACATGATGAGTGAGCATGATGGGTGGTCAGCTTGAGAAGGCTGGAGAGGACCTGGAGATAACACTGAGGAGAGAGAGAGGCATTTGTCCCTGCTGATGTGCCTGATGTGTTGGTGGACGGATGATGGACTTGTCTGCTGCGAGGAATGAGACAGGAACTGGTTTGGCTGGAATGAAGTGGGTACTGGATACCTTCGGCTACTGGAGGGCTGTCAGTGTTACTGCTGCGACTATGGTTGAGACCTGGTGCAACTGGAGAGGTGTACGGGATGGATGAGGCGTTGAGAGGATGGTGCTGCTGCTGCTGTGACAAGAGCTGGTGCCGACGGTGGTTTTCTGTTAGTGACTGCTGCTGCTAGTGATAGGGAAGAATGCTGCTGTTGCTGTGAAAGATGGATACAATTGATGTTGTGATGCAAGATTGATGATGCTGTTGCTGCCTCCTTCTTGTGCGTAGTGCTATCACAGAGATGTGCCCATACACAGTGTCTGTGTGGCGTTTCACACCAAAAGACGGAGTTGCTGGTAGTGAAACGTGTTGCTGCTGCTGTTGGAGATGCTTGCTGGCGGATTAACAGGTGCGCGCTTCGGCAAGGCGTTTGCGGCGGCTGCGGCTGATGTTTGTGTGTGGCGCCGTCACTGAGGCTGTGCCCATACATGGTGCACTGATGGTGTTGACACGGTGTAGGAGGATTTGCTTGTGGGAACAGGCTGCTGCTGCTGCGAAAGGAGGTGCTGCTGCTGTTGCGGAAATGGCTGCTCGGCGTGTTGTTTTAAGCATCAGAGTTGCAGAGGAGAGTGGAGGCTGATGCAGATTCTTTCGCGGGACTCTGATACCATGTCAGTAAAATGCAATGAGGAGCGGCTGCAGAAGAGGCATAGATGATGGGAGAACGGAAGCATCGGCGAAGCTGTAGAGTGCTGATGAAGTGATGACGTCACGGAGTGAGTTGAGGCGGTACGAATGCGGCATGATATTTAGGCATGCATGATGTACAACCAGTTCACGAGAACACGAGCGTTAGGGTGCAGCACTTGAAGGTGCGGGCACAACAGTGAGGAGGTCATGGCAACCGGGGCGCAGGCGATAAGCCGTAGCGTCGAGGTGTCAGCAGAAGCAAAGTGCGGAAGCGGCGGAGTTGAAGCTGATGGAGGAACAACAGCGAAATGATAAAGAAGGTGGGCGTAGTGCCAAAGGCACGGGCGCTGCAAAAGATGAATACTGAGTGAAGATGCTGTAGCCAAGATTAGGCGGGCAGAGCGATGAGAAAGCGAAGAGCAGGCCGCAGCCAGGATGGCGGGCAAAGAGACAATACTGAATGACTGATTGATAGAAATGATGCAAGGAGTACATGGACAGTGCACACATATATAGAAGTCTAGTCTAGCCTAGCATGGTTTAAACTATTAAGGATGTTTGTAGGAGAGGCAAAGGCGGAGGCGGAGGCTTGCCGCTGCTGCTTCTGCTTAGTCCAGTCGTGCGTGGTGACATCGACTCGCACAGCGGTTCTTCCCGACTTTGGCGGGACCACCGTTTGTCCCGAAGTGGGTCCAGAGTCGCCAAACTGTTGGCGGGAAGCCATCGTTGTCATTGCCGTTCGCTGCCGGTGGTCGCGGTCTTCCAGCGGCTTTCCCGTTGGCCGTTCGCCGTTGGTCGAACCATTGGTGCTCTTGTTCCACGGAGATGAGCCGGACCGGTCCATGATTTCTTTTCGCCGGTGGACCGGAGCCCGGAGTGGTCAGTTGGGGAAATGCACTGAATGTCCCACTGCCCTGAGTGTCCTGTGACATGTGAACCTTTTCAGTTCTGACACTCTGGCACCACTCTGGCATCACTACGGCACAACTCTGGCACAACTGTGGCACAAACTCTGGCACAACACTGGCACAACCTTGGCAAACTATGCCACAACTCTGGCACAACTCTGGCAAAAGTCTGGCACAATACTGGCACAACTCTGGCACAACTCTAGCAGAACATGTGCACAACTCTGCCACAACTTTGGCATCACTACGGCACAACTCTGGAACAACTCTGGCACCACTCTGGCACAACTGTTTGCCAAGGATGTGCCAGTGCTATGCCAGAGTTGTGCCATAGTTTGCAAAGGCTGTGCCAGTTTTGTGCCAGAGTTGTGGCACAGTTGTGCCAGAGTTGTGCCGTAGAGATGCCAGAGTTGTGCCAGATTTGTGCCAGAGTTGTGCAAGAGTTGTGCCAGAGTTTTGCCAGAGTTGTGCCAGAGGTGTTCCAGAGTTGTGCCAGAACTCTGGAAAAAGTCTGGCACAACACTGGCACAACTCTGGCACAACTCGTGCACAACTCTGCCACAACTGTGGCATCACTACGGCACAATTCTGGAACAACTCTGGCACCACTCTGGCACAACTGTTTGCCAAGGATGTGCCAGTGTTTTGGCATAGTTGTGCCATAGTTTGCCAACGATGTGCCAGTGTTGTGCCAGAGTTGTGTCAGAGTTGTGCCGTATGGATGTCAGAGTTAGGCCGGATTTTTGCCAGAGTTGTGTCAGAGTTGTGCGAGAGTTATACCAGAGAGTTGTGCCAGAGTTTTTGCGGAGTTGTGCCAGAGTCGTGCAAGATTGGTGCCATAGTTGTGCCGTAGTTGTGCCACAGCTTGCTGAAGTTGTTCCAGAGTTGTGCCAGAGTGGTGCCACAATTGTGACAGAGGTTTCTTGGAGTTGTGCCAGACTTGTGCCAGAGTTGTGCCAGAGTTGTGCCAGAATTGTGCTAGAGTTGTGCCAGAGTTGGTCCAGAGTTGTGCCAGGTTGTGCCAGAGTTGTGCCAGAGTTATGCAGGAGTTGTGCCATAGATTGCCAAGGTTGTGCCAGATTTGTGCCAGAGTGGTGCAACAATTGTGCCAAAGTTTACCTAAAGTTGTGCCAGAGTTGTGCCAGAGTTGTGCCGTAATTGTGCCAGACTTGTGCCAGAGTTGTGCCAGAGGTTTTCCAGAGTTGTGCCAGAGGTGTGCCAGAGTTATGCAAAAGTTGTGCCAGAGTTGTGCCAAATTTGTATTAGAATTGTTCCAGAGTTGTCCCAGAGTTTTCCAGAGTTGTGCAAGCGTTGTGCCAGAGTTGTGCCAGAGTTGTGCTAGAGTTGTGCCAGAGTTTTGCCAGTGTTGTGCCAGAGTTGTACCAGAGTTGTGCCAGAGTTGTGCCAGAGTTGTACCAGAATTGAGCCCCAGTTGTGCCAGAGTTATGTTAGAGTTGTGCCAGAGTTGTGCCAGAGTTGTGGCAGAGTAGTGCAAGAGTTCTGCCAGAGTTGTGCGAGAGTTGTGCCAGATGTTTGACGGAGTTGTGCCAGAAATGTGCCATAGTTTGCCAAAGTTGCACGAGAGTTGTGCGAGACNGGCACGGGCGCTGCAAAAGATGAATACTGAGTGAAGATGCCGTAGCCAAGATTAGGCGGGCAGAGCGATGAGAAAGCGAAGAGCAGGCCGCAGCCAGGATGGCGGGCAAAGAGACAATACTGAATGACTGATTGATAGAAATGATGCAAGGAGTACATGGACAGTGCACACATATATAGAAGTCTAGTCTAGCCTAGCATGGTTTAAACTATTAAGGAGGCTTGTAGGAGAGGCAAAGGCGGAGGCGGAGGCTTGCCGCTGCTGCTTGTGCTTAGTCCAGTCGTGCGTGGTGACATCGACTCGCACAGCGGTTCTTCCCGACTTTGGCGGGACCACCGTTTTTCCCGAAGTGGGTCCAGAGTCGCCAAACTGTTGGCGGGAAGCCATCGTTGTCATTGCCGTTCGCTGCCGGTGGTCGCGGTCTTCCAGCGGCTTTCCCGTTGGCCGTTCGCCGTTGGTCGAACCATTTGTGCTCTTGTTCCACGGAGATGAGCCGGACCGGTCCATGATTTCTTTTCGCCGGTGGACCGGAGCCCGGAGTGGTCAGTTGGGGAAATGCATTGAATGTCCCACTGCCCTGAGTGTCCTGTGACATGTGAACCTTTTCAGTTCTGACACTCTGGCACCACTCTGGCATCACTACGGCACTACTCTGGCACAACTGTGGCACAAACTCTGGCACAACACTGGCACAACCTTGGCAAACTATGCCACAACTCTGGCTCAACTCTGGCAAAAGTCTGGCACAATACTGGCACAACTCTGGCACAACTCTAGCAGAACTCGTGAACAACTCTGCCACAACTTTGGCATCACTACGGCACAACTCTGGAACAACTCTGGCACCACTCTGGCACAACTGTTTGCCAAGGATGTGCCAGTGCTATGCCAGAGTTGTGCCATAGTTTGCAAAGGCTGTGCCAGTTTTGTGCCAGAGTTGTGGCAGAGTTGTGCCAGAGTTGTGCCGTAGAGATGCCAGAGTTGTGCCAGATTTGTGCCAGAGTTGTGCAAGAGTTGTGCCAGAGTTTTGCCAGAGTTGTGCCAGAGGTGTTCCAGAGTTGTGCCAGAACTCTGGAAAAAGTCTGGCACAACACTGGCACAACTCTGGCACAACTCGTGCACAACTCTGCCGCAACTGTGGCATCACTACGGCACAATTCTGGAACAACTCTGGCACCACTCTGGCACAACTGTTTGCCAAGGATGTGCCAGTGTTTTGGCATAGTTGTGCCATAGTTTGCCAACGATATGCCAGTGTTGTGCCAGAGTTGTGTCAGAGTTGTGCCGTATGGATGTCAGAGTTAGGCCGGATTTTTGCCAGAGTTGTGTCAGAGTTGTGCCAGAGTTGTACCAGAGAGTTGTGCCAGAGTTTTTGCGGAGTTGTGCCAGAGTTGTGCAAGATTGGTGCCATAGTTGTGCCGGAGTTGTGCCACAGCTTGCTGAAGTTGTTCCAGAGTTGTGCCAGAGTGGTGCCACAATTGTGAAAGAGGTTTCTTGGAGTTGTGCCAGACTTGTGCCAGAGTTGTGCCAGAGTTTTGCCAGAATTGTGCTAGAGTTGTGCCAGAGTTGGTCCAGAGTTGTGCCAGGTTGTGCCAGAGTTGTGCCAGAGTTATGCAGGAGTTGTGCCATAGACTGCCAAGGTTGTGCCAGATTTGTGCCAGAGTGGTGCAACAATTGTGCCAAAGTTTACCTAAAGTTGTGCCAGAGTTGTGCCAGAGTTGTGCCGTAATTGTGCCAGACTTGTGCCAGAGTTGTGCCAGAGGTTTGCCAGAGTTGTGCCAGAGGTGTGCCAGAGTTATGCAAAAGTTGTGCCAGAGTTGTGCCAAATTTGTGTTAGAATTGTTCCAGAGTTGTCCCAGAGTTTTCCAGAGTTGTGCAAGCGTTGTGCCAGAGTTGTGCCAGAGTTGTGTTAGAGTTGTGCCAGAGTTTTGCCAGTGTTGTGCCAGAGTTGTACCAGAGTTGTGCCAGAGTTGTGCCAGAGTTGTACCAGAATTGAGCCCCAGTTGTGCTAGAGTTATGTTAGAGTTGTGCCAGAGTTGTGCCAGAGTTGTGGCAGAGTAGTGCAAGAGTTCTGCCAGAGTTGTGCGAGAGTTGTGCCAGATGTTTGACGGAGTTGTGCCAGAAATGTGCCATAGTTTGCCAAAGTTGCACGAGAGTTGTGCGAGACTTGTGTCAGAGTTAATACAGAGTTGTGCCATAGCGATGCCAGAGTCAGGGCAGAGTTGTACGCGAGTTGTGCCAGGGTTGTGCCAGAGTTGTGCCAGAGTTATGCCAGAGTTGTGCCAGAGTTGTGCCATAGTTTGCCAAGGTTGTGCCAGTGTTCTGGCAGAGTTGTGCCAGACGTGTGCTAGTGTTGTGCCGTAGTGATGCCAGAGTTGTGCCAGAATTGTGCCAGAGATGTGAAACAATTGTTCCAGGGTTGTGCCAGAGTTGTGCCAGAGTTGTCCCAGAGTTTTCCCAGTGTTGTGCCAGAGTTGTGTTACAGTTGTGACAGAGTACTGCCAGAGTTGTAACAGCATTGTGCCAGAGTTGTGCCAGAGTTGTGCCAGAGTTGTGCCAGAGTTGTGCCAGACATTTGCCTGAGTTGTGCCAGAAATATTCCATGTTTTGCCAATGTTTTTCCAGAGTTGTGCCAGAGTTGTGCCAGAGTTGATCCACAGTTGTGCCATACTGATGCCAGAGTTGTGGCAGAGTTGTGCGCTAGTTGTGTGCGAGGTGTGCCAGAGTTGTGCGAGAGTTGTGCCAGAGTTTCGCCAGTATTGTGCCAGAGTTTTTCCAGAGTTGTGCCAGAGTTGTGCCATAGTTTGCGAAGGTTTTGCCAGTGTTGTGCCAGAGTTGTGCCAGAGTTGTGCCAGAGTTGTGCCAGAGTTCTTGCAGAGTTGTTCCAGAGTTGTACCAGAGTTATGTTAGAGTTATGCCAGCGTTGTGCCAGAGTTGTGGCAGAGTTATGGCAGAGTTGTGCCAGAGTTTTGCCAGAGTTGTGCCAGAGTTGTGCTGGAGTTGTGCCGCAGTTGTGCCAGATTTGTGCCAGAGTTGTGCCAGAGTTGTGCCAGAGGTGTGCCAGAGTTGTGCCAGACATTTGCCAGAGTTGTACCAGCGTTGTGCCAGAGTTATGCCAAAGCACGCCCAAGACAACTGGAGCAAGGCCAAGACAACTGGAGCAAGCCTAAGACAGCTGGAGAAAGAACAAGACAAGTCGAGCAAGTACAAAACAGCTGAACAAGGCCAAGACAACTGGAGCAAGGCCAAGACAACTCGAGCAAGGCCAAGACAGCTCGAGCAAGCCTCAGAAAACTGGAGCAAGGCCAAGAACAGTGGAGAAAGCACAAGACAACTGGAGCAATCCCAAGACAAGTGGGGAAAGCCCAAGACAACTGGAGCCGCCTAAGACAAATGGAGCAAGGCCAAGGGAACTGGAGCAAGCCCAAGACAACTGGAGCAGGCCCAATACAGCTGGAGCAAGGCCAAGACAACTAGAGCTAGGCCAAGAGAATCTGAACAATGCCAAAACAAACGGAGCAATGCCAAGAAAGCTGTAGCAAGCCCAAGCCAACTGGAGCAAGGCCAAGACAGTTTGAGGAAGCCCAAGACAACTGGAGCAAGCCCTAGACAACTGGGACAAGCCCAAGACAACTGGAACAAGCCAAAGACAATTGGAGCAAGGCAAGGCAACTCGAGGAAGCCAAAAACAACTGGAGAAAGCCCAAGACAACTGGAGCAAGGCAAAGAAAACTCGAGCAAGCCGAAGACAACTGGAGTCAGCCCAAGATACGTGGAGGAGGACCAAGACAATTGGAAAAAGGCCAAGACAACTGGAGCAAGGCCAAAACAACTGGAGCAAGCTCAAGACAACTGGAGGAGGCCCAAGACAACTGGAGCAAGGCCAAGACAACTGGAGCAAGGCCAAGACAACTGGAGCAAGGCCAAGACAACTGGAGCACGGCCAATACAACTGGAGCAAGCCTAAGAAGACTGGAGCAAGGCCAAGACAACTGGAGCAAGCTCAAGAAAACTGGAGCAAGCCCAAAACAGCTGGAACAAGCCCAAGAAAACTGGAGCAAGGCCAAGACAATTGGAGCAAGCCCAAGACACATCGAGCAAGCTCAAAAGAAGTGGGGCAAGGCCAAGATAACTCGAGCAATGCCAAAAAACTGGAGCAACCCGAAGACAACTGGAGCAAGACCAAGACAATTGGAGCAAGTCCAAGACAGCTAGAGCAAGGCTAAGACAACTGAAGCAAGCCAAAGACTATTGGAGCACACCAAAGACAACTAGAACAAGGCCGAGACACCTTGAGCAAGCCAAACACAACTGGAGCAAGCGTGATACAACTGCAGGAAGACCAAGACAACTGGAGCAAGCCCAAGACAACTGTGGCAAGTTCAAGACAACTGGAGCAAGTCAAAGAAAGCTGGAGCAAGGCCAAGAAAACTGGAGCAAGCCCAAGACAACTGTAGCAAGCCCACGACAACTGGAGCATGGCCAATACAACGGGAGTAAGCCCAAGACAACAGGAGGAAGACTAGGACAATTGGAGCAAGCTCAAGACAACTGGAGAAAGCCCAAGACAACTTGAGCAAGGTCAAGACAACGCATGAAAGGCCAAGACAACTGGAGAAAGGCCAAGGAAACTGGACAAAGGCCAAGGCAACTGGGGCAAGGCCAAGACAGATACAGAGAGCCTAAGACGACAAGAGCAAGTCCAAGACAAATAGAGCAAGCCAATGACAACTGGAGCAAGCCCAAGACAACTGGGACAATCCCAAGACAACTGGAGCAAGGCCAAGAAACCTGGAGCAAGCCCAAGACAACTGGAGCAGGCACAAGACAACTAGAGCAAGGCCAAGAAAACTGGAGCAAGGCCAAGACAACAAGAGCAAGCCCAAGACACCTGGAGAAAGCCCAAATTAACTGGAGCAAGGCCAGGAAATCTAGGTCAAATCCAAGAGAATTGGAGCAAGCCCAAGAAAATTGGAAGAGGCCAAAGACAGGTGGAGCAGGCCTAAGATAAGTAGAGAAAGGACAAGACAACTGGAGCAAGCACAAGATAACTGGAGCAGGCCGAAGACAACTCGAGGAAGGCCTAGACAACTAGATCAAGGCCAAGATAACTGGTGCAAGGCCAAAACAACTGGAACAAGGCCATCATAGCTGGAGCAAGACCAAGAGAACTGGAGCAAGGCCAAGACAAATTGAGGAAGCCCAAGAAAACTAGAGCAAGTCCAAGATAACTGGTGCAAGTGCAAGACTACTGAAGCAATCCTGATACAACTCGAGCAAAGCAAAGACAAATGGAGGAATCCCAAGAGAACTGGAGCAGGTCCTAGACAACTGGAGCAAGCCCAAGACAACTGGAGCAAGCCACAGACAAGTGGACCAAGCACAAAACAACTGGAGTAAGGCCAAGACAAGTGGAGCAAGGCCAAGACAACTTGAGCAAGCCCAAGACAAGTGAAGCAAGTCCAAGACAACTGGAGCAAGTCCAAGACAACTTGATCAATTCCAAGACAACAAGAGTAAGCCCAAGAGAACTGGAGCAAGCCCAAGACAACTGGAACAAGCCAATACAACTAGAGTAAGCCAAAGACAAATAAAGCAAGCCCAAGAGAATTCGAGCAAGACCAAGAAAACTTGGGAAATGCCAAGGCAACTAGAGCAAGGCCAAGACAACAGGAGCAAGGCAAGGAGAACTGGATCAAGTCCAAGCCTTCTCAACTAAGGCCAAGACAAATGGAGCAAGGCCAAGGCAGCTGGAGCAAGCCCAAGACAATTGGAGCAAGGACAAAACAACTCGAGCAAGCCCAAGACCACTGGAGCAAGCCCATGACAACTGGGGCAAGCCCAAGACAAGTGAAGCAAGCTTAAGCAAACTGGAGCAAGAGGAAGAAAACGTGAGAAAGCCCTAGACAGCTGGAGTAAGTCCAAGGTAACTGGAGCAACCCCAAGAGAACTGGAGCAAGGCCAAGACAAATAGAGCATGCCCAAGAAACCTCTATCAAGCCCAAAACACCTTGAGTGAGGCCGACACAACTAGAGTATAGTCATGAAAACTGGAGCAAGTGCAAGAGGACTGGAGCAATCCCAAGACAACTGGAGCAAGTCGAAGACAACTGGAGCAATGCCAAGACAAATGGAGCACGCCCAAGACAACTGGAGAAAGCCCAAGACAACTAGAGCAAGGCCAAGACAACTGGAGCAAGGACAAGAAAACTGGAGCAAGCCCAAGAAAACTGGAGTTAGCGCAAGACAACTGGAGTAGGCCAAAGATAACTGGAGCAAGGCCAAGAAAACTGGAGCAGGGCCAAGACAACTGGAGCAAGGCCAAGATAACTGGAGCAAGGCCAAGACAGCTGGAGAAAGACCAAGAAAACTGGAGCAAGGCCAAGACAACACAAGCAATCCCAAGACAACTAGAGAAAGCCCAAGACAACTAGGGCAAGCCCAAGACAACTGGAGCAAGCCCAAGACAGCTGGAGGAAGGCCACGACAACTGGAGAAAATCCAAGACAACTGGAGCAAGCGCAAGACAACTCGGACAATTCCAAGACAGCTGGAGCAAGGCTAAGACAACTGGAGCAAGCCAAAGACAACTGGAGCAAGCCAAAGATAACTAGAGCAAAGCCAAGACAACTGGATCAAGCCCAAGACAACTGGAGCAAGCCTGATACAACTGGAGCAAGGACAAGACAACTGGAGCAAGCCAAAGGAAACTGGAGCAAGCCCAAGACAATTGGAGCAAGCCCAAGAAATTTGGAGAAAGCCCAAGACAAGTGGACCAAGCCCAAGACAACTGGAGCAAGCCAAAGGAAACTGGAGCAAGCCCAAGACAATTGGAGCAAGCCCAAGAAATTTGGAGAAAGCCCAAGACAAGTGGACCAAGCCCAAGACAACTGGAGCAAGGCCAAGGCAATTGGAGCAAGGTGAAGAAAACTAGTGCAAGGCCACGACAGATGAAGAAGGCCCTAGACAACTGGAGGAAGCCCATGAAAACTGGGGCAAGCCCAAGACGACTTGAGATATCCAAAGACAACTAGAGCAAGGCCAAGACAAATGGAGCAAGCCCAAGACAACTGGAGCAAGCCCAAGACATCTCGAGCAAGTCCAAGAAAATATGAGCAAGGCCAAGAGAACTGGAGCAAGCCCAAGACACATGGAGTAAGCCCAAAATAATTGGAGCAAGGCCAAGAGAACTGGAGCAAGCCCAAGAACACTTGAGCTGGCCCAAGACAACCGGACCAAGGCCAAGAAAACTGAAGCAAGGGCAAGACAACTGGAGCAAGAACAAGAAAGCAGGAGTAAGGCCAAGACTGCTGAAGCAGGCTCAAGACACCTTGAGCAAGGCCAAGATAACTGGAGAAATCCTAAGACAACTGGAGCAGGCTCAAGACAACAGGAGCAAGCCCAAGAGAACTGGAGCAAGCCTAAGACAACTGGAGCAAGGCCAAGACAACTGGAGCAAGCCCATAACAACTAGATCAAAGCCAAGACAACTGGAGCAATCATGACAACTGGAGCAAGCTCAAGACAAGTGGAGCAATCCCAAGACAGCTGGAGCAAGCCCGAGACTACTGGAGTAAGCCCAAGAAAACTGGACAAAGGCCAAGACAAATGGAGCACGCCCAAGACAACTGGAGCAAGCGTTAGACAACAGGAGCAGCCCAAGTTAACTAGAAAGAGTCCAAAACAACTGGAGCAAGGCCAAGACAACTGGAGCGATGCCAAGAGAACTGGAGCAAGGCCAAGATAACTAGGGCAAGCCCAAGACCACTGGAGCAAGCCCAAGAGAATTGGAGCAAGGCAAAGACAACTGGAGCAAGCCCAAGAAATCTACAGCAAGGCAAAGACAACTGGAATAAGCCCAAGACAACTGGAGCAAGCCTTAAACAATTGGAGATAGGCCAAGACAACTTGAGCAAGGCCAAGACAAATAAAGCAAGCCAAATACAACCGGAGAAGGCCAAGACAACTAGATCAAGTCCAAGACAACTGGAGCAAGGCCAAGAAAACTGGAGCAAGTCAAAGACAACTAGAGCAAGGCCAAGACAACTTGAGCAAGCCCAATACAACTGGAAAAGCCCAAGACAACTGGAGCAAGTCCAAGACAACTGGAGCAAGGCCAAGACAACTGGAGCAAGGCCAAGAAAGCTGGAGAATGCCCAAGACATCTTGAGAAATGCCAGGACAACTGGAGCAAGGCCAAGACAACTGGAGCAAGTCCAAGTGAAATGGAGCAAGCCCAATACAATGGGAGCAAGCCCAAGACAACTGAAGCAAGTCCAAGATAACTTGAGAAAGGTGACGACCACTAGAGTAAGTCCAACACACCTGGAGCAAGCCCATCATAACTGGAGCAAGTGAAAGACATCTGGAGAAAGGCCATGGCAACTGGAGCAAACCCCATGAAATTGGCGCAAGACCAAGGCAACTAGAGCAAGCCAAGAACAGTGGAGCAAGGCCAAGACAACTGGGGCAAGGCCAAGAGAACTGGAGCAAGGCCAAGACAACTGGAGATAGCCCAAGAAAACTGGAACAATCTAAAGACAACTGGAGCAATCCCAAGACAACTGGAGCAAGCACAAGACAACTGGAACAAGCCCAAGACAATTGAAGCAAGTCCAAGACACCTGGAGTAAGTCGAAGATAACTGGAGCAATTCCAAGACAAATGGAGTAAGGTCATGACAACTAGAGTAAGCCAAGACAACTGGAGCAAGCCTAAGAAAATTGGAGCAAGGTCAAGACAACTGGAGCAAGCTCAAGACAACTGAAGCAATTCCAAGGCAACTGGAGCAAGGCTAAGACAACTGGAGCAAGCCCAAGACAACTGGAACAAGGTCAAGACAAGTGGAGCAAACCCGAGACAATTGGAGCAAGGCAACGACAATTGGAGCAAGCCGAAGACAACTGGAGCATGTCCAAGACAACTAGAGCAAGCCCAAGGCAACTGGAGCAAGCGGAAGACAACTGGAGCAAGGCCAAGACAACTGGAGCAAGCCGAAGACAACTGGAGCATGTCCAAGACAACTAGAGCAAGCCCAAGGCAACTGGAGCAAGCGGAAGACAACTGGAGCAAGGCCAAGACAACTGGAGCAAACCTAATACAACTTGAGCAAGCACAAGAGAACTGGAGCAAGGCTAAGACAACGGGGGCAAGCCCAATACAACTGGAGCAAGCCCAAGATAACTGGAGCAAGCCCAAGACGGGACAACTGTTTCCCCCTCTGACCATTTTTGACTAGTGTTATGAATTGTCAATGTAAACCAAACATTGTGAAATTGTTTGTTCATGGTCAGTGATTTATGCGTATTTTGGTTGGTCATTGTGCATGATAGCCACACCGTGCTACAACTAAATGATTATCTTTTTACTTTGTAGCCGATAACTAGTATTCCAAATGCATTGTTTCCCCCCTCTGACCAATTGTGACTCGTATACTGAGCTGTCAATATTGACCACATATAGTGAAATTCTTTGATCATGGTCAGTGTTATATGCCTTCTTTGGTTGGTCATTGTGCATGGTAGCCTCACCATGCCACTAACTATTCAAGGTCTTTGTACTTGCTAGTTCATAAATAGTATTCCCAATCCATTGTACCCCCCTCTGAACATTTGTGACTCGTATTATAAGTTGTCAACGTTGACCACACATGGTGAAATTCTATGGTTATGGTCAGTGACAGATGCCTACTTTGGTTGGTCATTGTGCATTGTAGCCACATCGTGCCACTACTCATTGAAGGTCTTTGTACTTTCTAGTCAATAACTAGTATTTGCAAACCCTTGTTTCCCCCTTTGACCATTTGTGACTCATATTACGAGTAGTCAACGTTGACCACACATAGTGAAATTCTTTGGTCATGGACAGTGACATCTGCCGAGTTTGGTTGGTCATTGTGCATGGTGGCAACACCGTACCACTATGTATTATTGAAGGTCTTTGTACTTGCTAGTCGATAACTATTATTCTCAAACCATTGTTTCCCCCTCTGACCATTTGTGACTCGTATTTGGAGTCGTCAACGTTGACCACACATAATGAAGTTCTCTGGTCATGGTCAGTGACACGTGCATACTTTGGTTGGTCATTGTGCATGATAACCACAGCGTGCCACTTCTTATTGAAGGTCTTTGTACTTGCTAGTTGCTAACAAGTATTCCAAGACCACTCTTTCTCCTATGACCATTTGTGACTTATATTATGAGTTGTCAACGTTGACCACACATAGTGAAATTCTTTGGTCATGGTTAGTGACATATGCCAACTTTGGTTGTTCATTCTACATGGTAGCCACATTGTGCCACTACTTGTTAAAGGTCTTTATACTTGCTAGTCAATGACTGGTATTCCAAAACCATTGTTTCACCCTCTGACCATTTGTGACTTATATGATAAGTTTTCAACGTTGACCACACGTGGTAAAACTTCGTAGTCATGGTCAGTGACATATGCCTGTTTTGGTTGGTCTTTATACATGGTAACCACACCGTGCCAGTGCTTATTAAAGTTCTTTGTAGTTTCTAGCCAATAAACAGTCTTCCCAAACCAGTTTTTCCCCCTCTAATCATCTGTGACTCGTATTGTGAGTTGTCAACGTTGACCACACTTAGTGAGATTGTTTTGGTCATGGTCAGTGACATATGCCTACTTTGGTTGGTTATTGTGCATGGTAGGAGCATTGTGCCACTACTTATGAAATTTCTTTGTACTTGCTAGTCAATAGCTAGTATTCCTAGACCATTGTTTCCCCCGCTGACCATTTGTGACTCCTTCTATGAGTTGTCAACGTTGACCACAAATAGTGGAATTCTTTGGTCATGGTCAGTGACATATGCCTACTTTGGTTGGTCATTGTGCATAGTGGCGACAGTGTGCCACTACTAATCAAAGGTCTTTGTCCTTGCTAGTCAATAACTAGTATTCCCAGACCATTGTTTCCCCCTCTGACCATTCGTGACTTGTGTTATGAGTTGTTAACGTTGACCACACATACTGAAGATGTTCGGTTGTGGCCAGTGACACCTGCCTATTTGGTTGGTCGTTGTGCATGGTAGCCACACCGTGCGACTACTTATTACAGGGTTTTGTACTTGCTATTCAATAACTAGTATTCCCACACCATTGTTTCCCTCTCCGACCATTTGTGACTCGTTTTATGAGCTGTCAACGTTGACCACGCATAGTGAAATTCTTTGGTCATGGTCTGTAACCTATGCCTACTATGGTTGGTCATTGTGCATGGTAGCCACACTGTGCCAATACTAATTAAAGTTCTTTGATGGTCATGGTCAGTGACATATCCCCAAACCATTGTTCCCCCCCCTGACCATTTGTGACTCGTATTATGAGTTGTCAATGTTGACCACACGAAGTGAAATTCTTGGGTCGTAGTTAGTGACATATGCCTACTTAGGTTGGTCCGTGTGCACGGTAGTCATACCGTGCCACTACATGTTGAAGGTCTTTGTACCTGCTAGTCAATAAACAGGATTCTGGAACCATTGTTTCACCCTCTGACCATTCGTGACTAGTATTATGAAGTGTCAATGTTGACCACACGAAGGGAAATTCTTGGGTCGTAGTTAGTGACATATGCCTACTTAGGTTGGTCCGTGTGCACGGTAGTCATACCGTGCCACTACATGTTGAAGGTCTTTGTACCTGCTAGTCAATAAACCGGATTCTGGAACCATTGTTTCACCCTCTGACCATTCGTGACTAGTATTATGAAGTGTCAATGTTGACCAAACATAGTGAAAGTCTTTGTTCATGGTCAGTGACATATCCCCAAACCATTGTCCCCCCCCCCTGACCATTTGTGACTTGTATTATGAGTTGCAACGTTGTCCACACATAGTGAAATTCTTTGGTCATCGTCAGTGACACATGCATACTTTGGTTGGTCGTTGTGCATGGTAGCCACACCTTGCCACTACTTATTAGAGGTTTTTGTGTCAGAAGAATGCAATGAGCGCAGACGGCAATGGCAGAAACAGGAAGAAGCAACGGGACATGCACAAGCATGTCAACGGAATGACGGAAGCAGAAAGGCGTGAGCTGTCCCGAGGAGTTAGTCGCAGAGCTTGAAGGGAGCCGAGGTACCAAATTTGTGACGTAAACAGAGCCTAGTACGAGAAAACAAGAGCAAAGTGAGTGATGGGTTGATGCCTGTTGAGCAAAGGAGTGAGGGTGATAGAGCAAAGAGCTGTGAGCTAAGAATGGTTGACAAAGGAGGAGTGAGCGAGGGACAAGCAGAGCGAGGGCATGGCGGTGAAGCCGCGGAACCAAAGGGGAATAGGATGGAAAGAACTGTTCTGGTTAAGCTTTGGAAGGAATGAACATCCGCCATATACACAAAGGAACAGGACAAAACTGGGAGCAACGGCTTCTTTGCTAGCCAGATGCAAGTGACTCTTCGTCACTCTAGTCGGTAACGGTTCGTAGAGGACCGTTGGACCATTTATTTGTTTTCTCTCACGAGAGATGTTCTGGACCTCGGATTATCCGAGTCCCTTTTGGAACAAGAATCAAGGTCACTGAGCAATTGTTTCCGACACCCTCCCTGAATCTGATTCGATTCTTGTAAGGTTGGCTTCCTCCAAGGGCCTGCCAGGGCACTTGATGGTTGTGCGTATGGTCCCTAGGAGGTATTCTTGTAGCAATCACAAACCAGCCGGATCCGAGCAGATTCAAACACTCGACAATGTTACAATTTTTGGTGGTTCGTGGACTGCTGGAGAAATGGGACGACGGTATGCGTGAAGTAGGTCTTTCCACATTTCACTGAGGGTGCTTGTGCATTTGTGTGTAAGGGGATGGATGATGGGAGCAGTAATGCTGAGTAGTGCATCCCCAATCTCTTCCTCCACAAAGGGCACCAGCATGGAGTAGACGTTTGCCAGAGAGCGTCCACCTCCTTTGTAGAGAGGGTAATGTTCAAGAGTGCAGAACATTGGAACGCCTTTGACAGAGCAGAGGTGGAAGAGGTTACAGAAGTCTTGTGACCACTACAGAATATTAGTAGCTCCACTTGGAGTAAGTATCAGTTCCTCACACTACGAGAGGAAGTATCAAGGAAAGGAGGAGAAGTTTACCAGTCCATAGATACATGTGGTAGTGTTGATGAGAGGCCGATCTGCTAAGAGAGGGGATCGTTTGGCGATAAGAGGCATTGTATCGAAGAAGGCTCCAATGTCTTCCACAGCCTGAACGAGTATGATGGTCCGACTTCTTTGAAGGAGGTCGAGAGTTGTGCTTGTGAAGACGAAGTTATGCTGAAGGCTGATGATCGAAGAGGGAAACAGATAGGCTCAGAGGCAAAACCACATGCGTTGCTAAGTAGAGGCGTAGAATGTGGCAAGGGGAAGGCAGGAGCCGACACGTGACGAGAAATGTGTTGCCGGAGTGGGTGTAGACTACAACAAGAACGGGCAGCTAGTTTGTGCAAATCCGCGTGCTGGCGACAAATGCTGAAGAGTGTTGATGAAGGAAGAAAAAGCTGAGAGTGAGTATTGGACGCAGGGGAAAACTGCATGCACTGCAGAGGTTTTGGCGTGGACGCACGTCGTCACGAAATAGGTGATGCAACCGGATGGATCCTTGTGCTGAATAGACGATGGGCGGAGGAAGCTGGTGATGATTGGCGGAGGAACGGCTGGTGACGGAGTGGGCACATGTGCGGAACCACGTGCGCTACTAGTGTTTAGGGAAGTAGAATGCGGCAAGGGGAAGGCATAGAACAACTTGCCACAAGAAATCTGTAACCGGCGTGGGTGCAGGCTGCTGCGAAGAGGGCAGCTAGCTCGTGCTGGTCCTTGTGCTAGCCATAGGTACTGATGATAGCTGATGAGGAATGTGGAGGATGATAGCTGAATCTGGGTGTAGGGGCGAACTGCGTGCACTGCGGAAGTTTTGGCATGGACGCAGGTTGTCGCAAAACAGGCGATGCGGCCGGACGAATCCGGTTGCCGAGCAAATGACGATAATGATAGCGGAGGAAAAGCTGATGACAGAGTGGGTGCAGGGGTGAAACCACGTGCGTTGCGTAGTGAATGAGAAGGATGTTGTTGCTGATGATGATGCAGATGAGGCTGATGCAGAGGCGGCTGAAAGTGGGCAGAGGAAGCTGAGATGAGGCTGATGCAAACGTAGGCTGGAGGAGGTGGAGGATGCTCATGGGTAATGCAAAGGCTGAGGGCGATGCAAGATGAAGTTGATGAAGCAGCGACAATAGTGGAAGGCGGAGGAAGCAGCAAGGTAGGCAGTAGTAAGCACGAGCGAGGGAACCAACTGCCCTATTGTCAGGAGAGTGACGGCTTGTTTCCCAGTTGGCTCAAAGTGTGAGCAAGAAGACTGGTGGTGTGCGATGTCCTCACAACGAGAGAAAATTGGCTGTAGTAGAGAAAGTCGTGAGGTGAGCAGTGACGCTGGTCCATGGATGTTAGGAGAGTGACGGCTTGTTCCCCAGTTGGCTCGAAGCATGAGTAAGAAGACTCGTGGTGTCCAATGTCATGATGGCGTATGGCAGTCTGCTGCCACTGACAAAGCGAAGAGGAGGTGTGAGAGCGCGTCTTAAGAAGATGACGGCACTGAGACTGTTGTGATGGGGCAACTAGAGCAGATGAGGAAGATGGAGCAGACGAGGGGGACAAAGGTGGTTGCGACGGCTGAATGACGAGAGAGAACAGGTGGCGGGCAGTAGGAAGCTTCCAGGAAGGTGATGGCAGGCAGTGGCTCCAGAGCTGCTTCTAGCTATTGTTGACTAGGAGTCACCGGTTGTTGGCCACGCGCATATAGTGGGCGCAGGGCTTGATCATGATGACGAGACGTTAATTTAGCGTGAGGAGCAATTCAAGCGGTGCTGCTGAAGTCAACTGCTGGCAAAGCTGAGCGGTACGACGTGGTGGTGGTGGAAACAGATGAACGCTGGACAAAGGACTGGAGCGGTTGAGGCAGCGAAGCGATGACCGGGTCACGAAGTACCAGGTGATGTTGCCTGATGCTCTGACACCATGTCAGAAGAATGCAAGGAGCGGCAACGGCAATAGCAGAAGCAGGAAGAAGCAACGGGAAATGCGGAATGACGGAAGCAAAAAGGTGTGAGCTGTCCCGAGGAATTAGTCACAGAGCCTGAAGGGAGCCGAGGCAAAACTTCGTGAGGTAGACTGGGCCCAGTGAGAGAAAGTGAGAGCAAAGTGAGAGATGGGTCAATGCGTGCTGAGCGAAGGAGCAAGGGTGATGGTGCGAAGAGCTATGAGCAGGGAATGGTTGACAAAGGAAGAGTGAGCCAGGGGCAAGCAGAGCAAGGAAACGACGGCGAAGCCACAGAACAAAAGGGGAACAGGATGGAAAGAACTGTTTTGGTTAATCTTTGGAGGGAATGAACATCCTCCTTGTACACAAAGGAACAGGAAAAAACTGAGAGCAAGGACTTCTTTGCTAGCCGGACGCGAGTGACTCTTTGTCACTTGGTAGGTAACGGTTTGTAAAGGACCGTTGGACCATTTATTTGTTCTCTCTCACGAGAGATCTTCTCGAACTCTTCTCGGATTATCCGAGTCCTTTCTGGAACAAGATTCGAGGTCGGAGAGCAAATATTTCCGACATTTTGTACTTGCAGGTCGATAACTAGTATCCCCAAACCATTTTTCCCCCTCTGATCATTTGTGACTCATAACATGAGTTGTCAACGATGACCACACATAGTGAAACTCTTTTGTCATGGTCAGTGACATACGCCTACTTTGGTTGGTTATTGTGCATGGTAGCCACAACGCGCCACTACTTAACAAAGGTCTTTGTACTTGCTAGTCCATGACTAATATTCACAAACCATTGTTTCCCCCTTTGACCATTTGTGACTTGTACTATGAGTTGTCAACTTTGACCACACATAGTGAAATTCTCTGGTTATGATCTGTGACATGCCTACTTTGGTTGGTTAATGTGCATGATAGCCACACAGTAGCACTACGTTTGAAAGGTCTTCGTACTTGCTAGTCAATGACTAATACTCACAAACCATTGTTTCCCCCTCTGACCATTTGTGACTCTTATTATGAGTTGTCAACTTTGACCACACAGTGAAATTCTTTCGTCATGGTCAGTGACGTATGCCTACTTTGATTTGTCATTGTGCATGGTAGCCACGCCGTAACACTACACATTCAAGGTCTTTGTACTTGCTACTTGATAACTAATATTCCCAAACCTCTGTTTTCCTCTCTTACCATTTGTGACTCGTACTATGAGTTGACAATGTTAACCACACATAGTGAAATCCTTTGGTCATGGTCAGTGACATATGCCTACTTTGGTTGGTCATTGTGCATGGTAGCCACATTGTGCCACTACTTATTGAAGGTCTTTGTATTTGCTAGTTGATAACTAGTATTCCCAAACCATTGTCTCCCCATTTGACCATTTGTGACTCATAATTTGAGTTGTCAACGTTGACCAGACATAGTGGAATTCTTTGGTCACGGTCAGTGACATATGCCGACTTTGGTTGGTCATTGTGCATGGTAGCCACACCTGAGAATTGCAAGAGCTTCAATTTGCAACTTGAATCACTCAAAACGGTTAAGCGTGGAGCATGCAAGGGCCAAAAACATGACAGCCATGGCGTCGGTTTCGACACTAAGTGTTGTGACCTAACGAGAAAGAGAGGGAGAGAGCGAAGCACGAGTTATGTAATTCGCTCCGCTCGGCCGGACAGCAAGGCCTGCGGGATGAGCGAGCTTGCTCTTGCTGTTTGAGGGCGAAACTCGCCCCTAGACCGATTTCTTGGTCCACTGCCCATAGCGGGAAAACCTAAACTACATCATTCAACAATCTAGGTCTATTCTAGGTCTTTCTACTAGCTCATCAAGTATGTCAGTTCAAAGTCTAAGTCTAATCTAGGTTTGGTAGCACCAAGTAAACTAAGTGTGAGAGTAACACATGGGCATGCGACTGAGTTGGAGCCGAGGCACGTGAGGCACGAACTGTAGCACAAAGAGGTAGCTGCGTCTTGAGCGTGTGAAGCACACGCTCATCATGCGTCATCTCCAGTCTCATGGCCAGCATGCCCCGCGCACTCACATCCACAATTAGGAATATGTACAAGGATTAACATGCCCCCCTCGATGTGAGTGCCAAAGGCATGCAGCCCAGTTGATCAAATTGAGCAGTGAGGTTTGATGAGGGAAGAACCTTGGTGAGGAAGTCTGCCAACTGAGCGTCTCTTGCAATGTTGCACACTTGAAAAGCCCCTGATTCAACTACTTCTTGTACAAAGTGATTCTCGATACTGATATGCTTAGTGCGTGGGTGCAGTACACCGTCATTTTGTGCAATCCGTCTTGCTGTTGAGCTGTCACTGTACAGTGGTATGGCATGCACAGTCAGACCCAATTCTTCAAGAAACCGTCCCAGCCATATGGCTTTGCATGCAGCCTCACCGAATGCCATGTACTCAGCCTCAGCCACACTGCGTGCCACACGATTGTTTAGCACTCCTCCATGACACAGCCATGCCCTACACACGGAAGATATACCCCCCCTCGACTGCGTGCAACACGATCGCGTGCATAGTCACTGTCACAACATCCATCCAAGAGTGGTGCTGAGGAGGGAGAGATGACAAGACCGACCTCGGCAGTGTCCAGCAACTGCTGGACACTGCTGTTGACGCAGCAACTTCAACAAGGCCTTGTGATGACAACTGAGGGGTTGCTGACTAAAATGAGCCAAGGCGTTGACAGCACATGCAATGTCAAGTCGTGTTGTCGATGCCAAATAGGAGAGACTGCCTGTGAACTGGCGATAGAGTGTTGGATCACTCTCAGGTCCGTAGTCTGTGGTACGTGCGTCAAGCAAGTGAGCATAGATGTCCGGGCTCATGGATAACTGTTGACGTGGCAAGTGTTGCACAAGGTGATGAAACCGTGCAGTCAAATGAGCAACAAAGTGTCCTTGATGCATGGTCAGTGTACGTGCGGGTCCGTCTCGTGTGATGGTCACGCCCAAGAAACTGTGTGCTTTGCCAAGATCAGTCATGCAACAGTGCTTAGTGAGCAGTGACTTTGTCTGTGAGATGAGTGTGAGTGAAGGGGAATGAATCAACAAATTGTCCACATAGACAAGCAATGCAATGGGATCTGTTCCCTCCCATTGCAAGAACAGAGACGGGTCAGAGATGCTTTGGGAAAACCCACCACGTTCTAGAGTGCACCAAATTTCTTTGTTGCAACATCTGGGAGCTTGCTTCAACACATACAACGCTTTCAACAACAGCCAAACACGATCAGTTCCATCCTCAAACCCTTCAGGTTGCTTCACATACAGTTCCTCCTCAAGGGGCCCATTCAAGAAGGCGGTTTTAACATCCACTCGGTGTATTTCCCAATCGTCGTGTGCCGCCATGGCCAGCAAGGTGCGGCTGGTGTCATTCTTGCCGACCGGGGCGCACGTGTATGGAAAATCCTGTCCAGGGATCTGATGAAACACTTTGGTGACCAGACGAACCTTGTATGTTTCAATCATGCCTGCCAAATTCCTCTTCAGTTTGAACACCCATTTCAGATCTATTACTTTTTGTCCTGGAGGCAGTGGCACGAGTTGATACACATCATGTTCTAACAGTGCATTCAATTCAGCCACCATTGCTTTTTCCCACTGTGCTGCATCTGGTCGTTCCCTGGCTTCTGTCAGTGTGAGCGGTTCTACAACTTTGGAGTCCACAGAGGTAGGCCCAATGGTATGGTAGAATTATTTGTAGTCCACGCGTGCAACCTTACGTGCAGACCGGTGTACAGGGTCAGCAACTGTGGGACGAGACTGTGTGACAATTTATCTTGGAAGGGCAGGTGCCAAGCTAGGTGGTGAGGGCAGTGTGTCTGATGTTGTGCTGGCCAGGTCAGTCGGTGTTAATAGATCTGTGGGGACTGGGGATGTCACAGGTACACCGTGCAACTGTCGTGCAGCAGATGTTGTGTGACACACAGGATGAGACACAAAGACAGGTACACTCACATATTCCGGGTAATGGTGTGGAGATGGGATAAGCGGGACATGCCGAAGGGTGCAAAATATCTCGTAAGGCATGTGTTCAAGAAATGATGCATCTCGACTTTCCACAAAGCAGTGATTGGTGATGTCCCAGGACCTCCATGCCTTGGAGGCATGGGACACGCCCACAAACACACACCATCTGCCACGTGGGCTAAGTTTGTGATCTCTATGAGGTTGTGCAAACCACACGCAAGCCATTGTTCCCCAAACCCGTGCCGGTCTCAAGTCTGCCTTCTCTTGAAACCAGCGCTCCCAGGGTGTCACTGATTTTGGCAATGGGCCCTGGGGAATGCACTTCCAAACCCATGTGACGTACTTGACCGCCTCTTCCCAAAACCCAAAGGACAGGCCAGACTCCCCAAGAAGTGTGCGCAAGGCATCTCCCAAGGTCCTATGCCACCTCTATGGAACCCCATTTTTTTGGGGTGTGTAGGGAGCGGTGGTCTGATGTTCTATGCCTCTTCCTTTGAGTTTAGAGGTCAGAGATCCGAGGAATTCTCCACCTTTATCTCTGCGCAGTTTCAGTAGTTTTTGGTTTGTTTGACGTTCCGCTAGTGCTATCCACTCAGCAATGGCACGCTGAGCATCAGCTTTCGTTTTCAGCAGGAAAGCCCAGTGGAACAGACTGTAATCGTCAGTCAAAGTCAAGACATACACTAAGCCGTACTGCATGGATGGCATGGGCATGGGCCCAGTGACATCGGCGTGCATCATTGCAAGAGGAGAAGTGCTCTTTCTCTGCGAAGTGCCAAAAGTCTGTCAGTGGGATTTTTCTTCATGACACTCAAGACATGCTCCTGGTTTTAGACCATGCTGACACTCAGTGGGTAGGAGCCCGTGAGCAGGGGTGTGCTTTATGAGGTCAGCAACCAGTGCCGTGTTGATGTGTGCAAGACGACGATGGATGAGATCAGTGTGCTTTGCATCAAATGTGGTTGTGACATGCGCTTATGCTCTGGGTGAGGGGACAGGAGGCAAGAAAGTAATTCTGTACAACATGTCATCATGTAATGGTCCATCAGCTAGCAACAACCCTGAGGCATCAAAGATCATGCATCGTTGCTTTTGCGTGACGGTGGACACATTCGATTGCCGTTATAGCTGTCCTCCTCACAACAGATTCACCTTCAACTTGGGGACATACAACACACCAGTCAGCCACAGCATCCCCCTTGGCGCCTGGAGAGCCATAGTCTCGACAACTTCAACGGCAAGAACCTCCCCCGACCCAGTCTTCAACCCATCAACATCATGCGTGGCATACAATGAGGTGAACAGCTGGCAGTGAGGTGACATGTGATGAGACGATGCTGTGTCATACAACCACTTATGCATGGGCCATGTGTGAGATGTAGCGATGTGCATGTGACCGAGCCACTGACATGCTGTCTGTGGTGCCACTGTCAGCTCGGGTGGCTGCAACTCTATGCTGGGAAGCCATCCAGCATGCTAGGGCGGTGGTGCTGGCTAATGCATGGTCGCAATATCAGCGTACACGCGCTGTGCCCACTCGGGTGCGGGGACTGGCACTGTGGAGTGTGGAGGTAGGAAGTGCGTAGGAGGTACAAAAAAAGTCAGCTGCATCATCGACTGCACTGTCTGCTGCATCATCGAGTGCTGCATCATTGGCTGCATCATTGGCTGCATCATCGGCTGCATCATTAGCTGCATCATCGGCTGCATCATTGGTGGCCCCAATGTGGTTGTAGTTGTAGGTGAGGGACCACGTGGCCTAGAGTGTGTCTGTGCTCCCCAGGTGGGAGTGAGCAGTGAACCCATGGTCGGTGGACGCAGCTGCTGCTGGTAGGGTTGCTGCTCGTAGTGCTGCTGCTGTGGGTTCATGATGCGCTGCAACACGGGACAGGCATGCCAGTAGTGACCAGGATGACGGCAGTAGTTGCAAGTACGGGTCCCTGTGTCGCACCCGCGTCCCCGACCTCTGCCACCCTGGCCTCCACGACCACCTCCACCTCCATAACCTCCCTGTCCCACCGTGACGTGTAGAGCTCCAGACCCCTGGTGTGTGAAGGCAGTGGCAGTAGAGAGTCCAGCCTCTCGATCCTCCCCCCAAAGTATGTCCTCGTAGGTCCTCAGTTCCTCCAACACCATTGACAGATGGGTGCTTTTGATGTCGGCTACTCAAAGACGCCACAGTAGGTCACGGCAAAACTCCTTGTACGGCTTGCCAATATGGAGCAGCACCGGATCAAGCCACTCAAGGACGGTGCAAGGGGCACCCAGTCCCAAGATCCGACGCCTGATGTCCATCTCTGCATCACAATACTCTGCTATAGGGGCATCGGGCTTCGGGTAAAGACGACGAAGCTTATCACAAAGTGTTATGACCAGTGCCATGCCCTGCTTCTCCTTGCGCATCACCAAATGCTGCCATTCCTGAGCAGGCCGAGGAGCCCCACTACGAGGGTTGGTTGGATCCTCTCCTCTCTCGCCATACCTAAAGTGACCAATGGCGTAAGACTGGTCATCAGGTAGAGCCCGCGTGAGGGCGTTGAAAGCACAGAGGAGGGTACGGTTGTCCGTCTCCTCTGGCGGTGGGTGGATGTAGAACTCCTCGAGCCCATGCTCGGCCGTCCATGCTAGGAACACGTCCTTCCATGCAAGGAAGTCTCGTGTTCCAAGTGGTGGCGGCGTCAGGTCCTTGTGGAGCGCAATCCTATTGAGATCGCCCCAGGTCACTGCTGTTGCTGAGGTGGCCGATTGTGCATTCCCACCTCCCTCATTGCCACAACGAGGTTCACCGTCCCTCGCGGATCCTACACCACTCATCGTCGCTGAGTTCCTCTCTTTGCTTGTGACTTCTGGACGCAGGATTTTAGCGCCCCCTCTCCCTCTGCTGTGCGCGAATCCTTACGGGGATCACCGATGGTCTCGCGGCCCGTGGTGTCCACCCTTGCTACCACGTTGTCATTTCTGTGCCTTCCTTTGGCCTTGCAGGCCCTAGGCACCTTAGAACGCTTCATCCTATCTCTACATTGTCCCTTCCCTTGCTTATGCTCCTCTCTAATGGCCTAGGTTGGCAAAATCGCGATTTTTCCTCTCGCGGCCGTTTTGGACGTCACTAGATTTCTCCCCGCTCTCGCAAGCATAGGCCTTCGGATCAGCTCTGATACCATGAGAATTGCAAGAACTTTGATCTGCAACTTGAATCACTCAAAATGGTTAAGCGTGGAGCATGCTAGGGCCAAAAACATGACAGCCATGGCGTCGGTTTCGACACTAAGTGTCGTGACCTAACAAGAAAGAGAGGGAGAGAGCTAAGCATGAGTTACGTGCTTCGCTCTGCTCGGCCGGGTAGCGAGGCCTGCCCGCCGAGCGAGCTCGCTCTCGCTGTTTGAGGGTGAAACTCGCCCCTAGACCGATTTGTCGGTCCACTACCCCTAGCGGGCAAACCTAAACTACATAATTCAACAATCTAGGTCTATTCTAGGTCTTTCTACTAGCTCATCAAGCATGTCACTTCAAAGTCTAAGTCTAATCTAGGTTTGGTAGCACCAAGTAAACTCAGTGTGAGAGTGACGCATGGGCATGCGACTGAGTTGGAGCCGAGGCACGTGAGGCATGAGCTGCACCATGAAGAGGTAGCTGCGTCTTGGGCGTGTGAAGTACGTGCTCATCATGCGTCATCTCCAGTCTCATGGCCGGCATGCCCCGTGCACTCACATCCACAAACAGGAATATGTACAAGGATTAACAACACCGTCCCACTGCTTATTGAAAGTCTTTGCACTTGCTACTAGATAACTACTCTTCCCAAACCATTATTTCCCCCTCTGAACATTTCTTACTCATACGATGCGTTGTCAATGTTGACCACACATGGTGAAACTCTTTGGTCATGGTCTGTGACATATGGCTGCTTTGCTTGGTGTCTGTGCATGTTAGTCACACCGTGCCACTACTTATTGAAGGTGTTTGTACTTGCTAGTCAATAACTAGTATTCCCAAATCATTGTTTCCCCTTCTCACCATTTGTGACTCGTATTATGAGTTGTCAACGTTGACCCCACTTAGTGAAAATGTGTTGGCGTAATCAGTGACATGTTCCTACTTTGGTTGGTCGTTGTGCATGGTAGCAACACCGTGCCACTACGTATGGAATGTCTTTGTACTTTCTAGTCAACAACTAGTATTTCCATTCCATCTTTTCCCCCGCTGACCATTTGTGACGCCTAAAATGAGTTGTCAACGTTGACCACACATAGTGAAATTCTTTGGTCATGGTCAGTGACATATGCCTACTTTTCTTGGTCATTGTGCATGGTAACCACACCGTGCCACTACTAAATAAAGATCTTTGTACTTGCTAATTGATAGCTAGTATTCCCATGCCATTGTTTCCCCCTCTGACCATTCGTGACTCGTTTTATGAGTTGTCAACGTTGACCACACATACTGAAAGGTTTTGGTCGTGGCCAGTGACACATGCCTATTTGGTTGGTCATTGTGCATGGTAGCCATGCCGTGCCACTACTTCTAACAGGTTTTTGTACTTTATAGTCAATTACTAGTATTACCACACCACCCCCCCCAACCATTTGTGACTCGTTTTTATGTGATGTCAACGTTGACCACACATANCAAGGATTAACAACACCGTCCCACTGCTTATTGAAAGTCTTTGCACTTGCTACTAGATAACTACTCTTCCCAAACCATTATTTCCCCCTCTGAACATTTCTTACTCATACGATGCGTTGTCAATGTTGACCACACATGGTGAAACTCTTCGGTCATGGTCTGTGACATATGCCTGCTTTGCTTGGTGTCTGTGCATGTTAGCCACACCGTGCCACTACTTATTGAAGGTGTTTGTACTTGCTAGTCAATAACCAGTATTCCCAAATCATTGTTTCCCCTTCTCACCATTTGTGACTCGTATTATGAGTTGTCAACGTTGACCCCACTTAGTGAAAATGTGTTGGCGTAATCAGTGACATGTTCCTACTTTGGTTGGTCATTGTGCATGGTAGCAACACCATGCCACTACGTATGGAATGTCTTTGTACTTTCTAGTCAACAACTAGTATTTCCATTCCATCTTTTCCCCCGCTGACCATTTGTGACGCCTAAAATGAGTTGTCAATGTTGACCACACATAGTGAAATTCTTTGGTCATGGTCAGTGACATATGCCTACTTTTCTTGGTCATTGTGCATGGTAACCACACCGTGCCACTACTAAATAAAGATCTTTGTACTTGCTAATTGATAGCTAGTATTCCCATGCCATTGTTTCCCCCTCTGACCATTCGTGACTCGTTTTATGAGTTGTCAACGTTGACCACACATACTGAAAGGTTTTGGTCGTGGCCAGTGACACATGCCTATTTGGTTGGTCATTGTGCATGGTAGCCATGCCGTGCCACTACTTCTAACAGGTTTTTGTACTTTATAGTCAATTACTAGTATTACCACACCACCCCCCCCAACCATTTGTGACTCGTTTTTATGTGATGTCAACGTTGACCACACATAGTGAAATTCTCAGGTCATGATCAGTGACATATTCTTACTTTGGTTGGTCATTGAGCACGGTAGCCACACTGTGCCACTACAAATTAAGGGTCTTTGTACTTGCTAGCTGATATCTATTATTATTAAGCCATTGTTTCCCCCTCTGACCATTTGTGACTCGTATTATGAGCTGTCAATGTTGACCACACAAAGTGAAATTCTTTGGTCGTGGTTCGTGACATATGCCTACTTTGGTTGGTCCTTGTGCACGATAGCCACACCATGCCACTATTCCTTGAATGTCTTTGTACTTGCTAGTTGATAACTAGTGTTATTGCACCATTGTTTCCCCCTCTGACCATTTGTGACTAGTGTAATGATTTGTCAATGTTGACCATTCATAGTGAAAGTCGTTCATGGTCAGTGACATATGCCCTCTTTGGTTGGTCATTTTGCATAGTTGCCACACCGTGCCAAAATTTAACAAATACCTTTATGCTTGCAAGTCAGTAACTAGAATTACCAGATCATTGTTTCCTCCTCTCACCATTTGTGACTCGTAATATGAGTTGTCAATATTGACCAGACATTGTGAAATTCATTGATCATGTTCAGTACTATATGCCTCCTTTGGTTGGTCGTTTTGCATGGTAGCCTCATCATGCTACTAGTTATTGAAGGTCTTTGTACTTTCTAGTCGATAAGTAGTATTCCCAAACCATTGTTTCACCCTCTGACCATTTGTGACCTGTTTTATGAGTTGTCAACGTTGACCACACCTAGTGAAATTCCGTGGTCATGGTCAGTGACATATGCCTACTTTGGTTGGTCATTGCGTATGGTAGCAACACCGTGTCACTATTTATTGAAGTTTTACGTGCTTGCTACTCAAAAACCAGTATTCCCAAACAATTATTTCCCCTTCTGACCACTTGTGACGCGTATTTTAAGTTGTCAATGTTGACCACACATCGTGATTTGCTTGTCATGGTCATTGACATATGCCTACTTTGGTTGGTCATTTTGCATGGCAGAAGAATGTGCCACTACTTATGGAAGGTCTTTGTACTTGCTAGTCAATAAATAGTATTCCGATGCCATTGTTTCCTCCGCTGTCCATTTCTGACCCCTAATATGATTTGTCAACGTTGACCACACATAGTGAAATGCTTTGGTCATGGTCTGTGACATATGCCTACTTTTCTTGGTCATTGTGCATGGTATCCACACCGTGCCACTACTAAATAAAGGTCTTTGTACTAGCTCGTCGATAACTAGTATTCCCAGACCATTGTTTCCCCCTCTGACCATTCGTGACTCGTATTAGGAGTTGTCAACATTGACCATACATACTGAAATTATTTGGTCGTGGACAGTGACACATGCCTATTTAGTTTTTCGTTGTGCATGGTAGCCACACCGTACCACTACGTATTACATGCTTTTGTACTTGCTAGTCAATTACTAGAATTACCACACCATTGTTTCCCCCTCCGACCATATGTGACTCGTATTATGTGCTGTCAACGTTGAAAACACGTAGTGAAATTCTCTGGTCATGGTCAGTGACATATGCCTACTTTGGTTGGTCATTGTGCATTGGAGCCACACTGTGTCACTACTTATTGAAGGTCTTTGTACTTGCTAGTTGAAAACTAGTACTCCCAAACTACTGTTTCCCCCTCTGACTATTTATGACTCGTACTATGATTTGTCAACATTGACCACACATAGTGAAATTATGTGGTCATGATCAGTGACATATGCCTACTTTGGTTGGTCAGTGTGCATGGTAGTCACATTGTTCCACTACTAGTTAAGGATCTTTGTTCTTGTTAGCTGATAATTAGTATTCTTAAACCATTGTCCCCCCCCCTAACCATTTGTGACTCGTATTATGAGCTGTCAATGTTGACCACACAAAGTGAAGTTATCTGGTCGTGGTTAGTGATATATGCCTACTTTGGTTGGTCCGTGTGCGCGGTAGCCGCACTGTGCCACTACCTATTGAAGGTCTTTGTACTTGCTGGTCAATAACTAGTATTCCCGAACCATTGTTTTCCCCCTCTGACCATTTGTGACTAGTATTATGAATTGTCAATGTTGACCAAGCATAGTGAAAGTCTTTGTTCATGGTTAGTGACATATGCCCCCTTTGGTTGGTCGTTGTGCATGGTAGCCACACCGTGCAAAAGCTTAAAGAACAACTTCGTACTTGCTAGTCCATAGCTAGTATTACAAGATCATTGTTTCCTCCTCTGACCATTTGTGACTCATACTATGAGTTATCAACATTGACCACACATAGTGAAATTCTCTGACCATGGTCAATGTTTCACGCCTACTTTGGTTGGTCATTGTGCATGGTAGCCTCACCATGCTACTACTTATTGAAGGTCTTTGTACTTGCGAGTCGATAACTAGCATTCCCAAACCATTGTTTCCCCCTCTGACCATTTGTGACTTGTATTATGAGTTGTCAACATTGAACACACATAGTGAAATGCTGTGGTCATGGTCAATGACATGTGCTTATTTTGGTTGGTCATTGTGTATGGTAGTGACACCGTGTCAATATTTATTGAAGTTTTATGTACTTGCTACTCAAGAACTAGTAGTTCCAAACCATTATTTCCCCCAATGACCATTTGTGACGTGTATTATAATTTGTCAACATTACCACACATAGTGATTTTGTTTGTCATGGTCAGTGACATATGCTTACTTTGGTTAGTCATTGTGCATGGCAGCCATACCGTGCCACTACTTATTGAAGATCATATAACTCGCTACTCAATAACTAGTATTCCCACACCATTCTTCCCCCCTATGACCATTTATGACTCGTATTATGAGTTGTCAACGTTGACCACACACACTCAAATTCTTTGGTCATGTTTATTTACATATAAATACTTTTGGCTGGTCTTCGAAGATGAAACCATACCATGCCACAACTTGTTGAAGGTCTTTGTACTTGCTAGTAAATAAATAGTATTCCCCAATCATTGTTTTCCCCTCTGCCCATTTGTTAATCGTATTATCAGTTGTCCACGTTGACCACACCTAGTGAATTTCTTTGGACATGGTCAGTGACGTATGCCTACTTTGGTTGGTCATTGTGCATGGTACCCACAACGTGCCACTAATTATTGAAGGTCTTTGTACTTGCTAGTTGATAACTAGTATTTCCAAACCAATGTTTCCCCCTCTGACCATTCGTGACTCGTATCATGAGTTGTCAATGATGACCACACATAGTGAAACTCTTTAGTCATCGTAAGTGACATATGCCTACTTTGGTTGGTTGTTATGCCTTTAAGCAACACTTTTCCACTACTTCTTGCAGATTTTTGTACTTAAAAGTAGATAACTAGTATTCCCAAACCATTGTTTCCCCCTATGACCATATGTGACTCGGCATATGAGTTGTCAAGGATGACCGCACATTGTGAAACTCTTTGATCATGGTCAGTGACATATGCCTACTTCCGTTGGTCATTGTGCATGGTAGCCACACCGTGCCACTACTTATTGAAGGTCTTTGTACTTGCTAGTTGATGACTAAGATTCACAAATCCTTGTTTCTCCATCTGACCATTTGTGACTCATTTTATGAGTCGTCAACTTTGACCACACGTAGTGAAATTCTCTGGTCATGGTCAGTGACATATGCCTACTTTGGTTAGTTATTGTGCATGGTAGCCACACCGTGCCACTACTAATAAAAGGTCTTTGTACTTGCTAGTCAACGACTAATACTCACAAACCATTGTTTCCCCATGTGACCACTTGTGACTCGTATTATGAGTTGTCAACTTTGACCACACATAGTGAAATTATTTGGTCATGATCAGTGACATATGCCTACTTTGGTTGGTCATTGTGCATGGTAGCCACATCGTGCCACTAGCTATTGAAGGTCTTTGTACATGCTAGTTGATAACTAATATTTACAAAGCCTTGTCTCCCGCTTTGACCATTTGTGACTCATATTAAGAGTTGTCAACATTGACCACACATAGTGAAATTCTTTTGTCATGGTCGGTGACATATGCTGACTTTGGTTGGTCATTGTGCATGGTAGCCACACCGTGCCACTACGTACTGAAGGTATTTGTACTTGCTAGTCGATAAATAGTATTTCCAATGCAATGTTTCACCCTCTGACCATTGGTGACTTGTTTCATGAGTTTTCAATGATGACCACAGATAGTGAAACTCTTTGGTCATCGTCAGTGACATATGCCTAGTTTGGTTGGTATTTGTGCATCATAGCCACACCTTGCCACTACTTATTGAAGGTTTTTGTACTTCCAAGTCAATAACTAATATTCCCAAACCATTGTTCCCCCCTGTGACCATATGTGACTCGTAATATGAGCTGTCAACGATGACCACACATAGTGAAACTCTTTGGTCATGGTCAGTGACATATGCCTACTTTGGTTGGTTATTGTGCATGGTAGCCACACCGTGCCACTACTTTTAAAAGGTCTTTGTACTTTCTAGTCAATGACTAAAACTCACAAACCATTTTTTCCCCATCTGAACATATGTGACCTGTATTATGAGTTGTGAACTTTGACCACACATAGTGAAATTCTTTGGTTATGGTCAGTGACATATGCCTACTGTCTTTAGTCATTGTGCATGGTAGCCACATCGTGCCACTACTTATTGAAGGTCTTTGTACTTGCTAGTTGATAACTAGTATTCTCAAACCATTGTCTCCCCCTTTTACCATTTGTGACTAATATTATGAGTTGTCAATATTGACCACACATAGTGAAATTCTTTCGTCATGGTCAGTGACATATGCCGACCTCGGTTGGTCATTGTGCATGGTAGCCACACCGTGCCACTGCTTATTGAAGCTCTTTGTACTTGCTAGTCAATAACTAGTATTCCCAAACCAGTGTTTCCCCCTCCGACCATTTGTGACTTGTATTAAGAGTTGTCAACGTCCACCACACATAGTGAAATATTTTTGTCATGGTATGTGACATATGCCTACTTTGGTTGGTCATTGTGCATGGTAGCCACACCGTGCCACTACTTATTGAATGCATTTTGTACTTGCTAGTTGATGAATAGTATTTCAAAACCATTGTTTCCCCCTCTGACCATTTGTGACTCATATTATGAGTTGTCAACGTTGACCACACATGGTGAAAATGTTTTGGTCATGGTCAGTGACATATGCCTACTTTGCTTGGTGTTTGTGCATGGTAGCCGCACTGTGCCAGTATGTATTGGAGGTATTTGTACTTGCTAGTCAATAACTAGTATTCCCAAATCATTTCTTCCCCTTCTCGACATTTGTGACTCGTATTATGAGTTGTCAACATTGACGACACTTAGTGAATTGTTTTGGTCATGGTTACTTACATATGCCAAGTTTGGTTGGTCATTGTGCATGGTAGCCACACTGTGCCACTACTAAACAAAGGTATTTGTACTTGATAGTCAATATCTAGTATTCCCAAATCATTGTTGCCCCTTGTGACCATTTGTGACTCGTATTTTGAGTTGTCAATTCTGACCACACATACTGAAATTCTTCCGTTGTGGCCAGTGACACATGCCTATTGAGTTGGTCGTTGTGCATGGTAGCCACACCGTGCCACTACTTATCAAAAGTCTTTTGTAGTTCCTAGTCAATAACTAGTATTCCCACACCATTGATCCCCCCTCCGACCATTTGTCTATAACTTTCTCCAGTTGTCTTCGGCTTGTTCGAGTTGTCTTGGCCTTGCTCCTGTTGTCTTGGGCTTGCTCCAGGTTTCTTGGCATTGCTCCAGTTGTCTTGGCCTTGGTCTGTTTGTGTTGGGCTTGCTCCAGTTGTCTTGAACTTGTACCACTTGTCTTGGGCTTTCTCCACTTGTCTTGGGCCTACTTCAGTTGTCTTGGGCTTGCTTTAGTTGTCTTGGCCTCGCTCCAGTTGTCTTGACCTTGCTCCAGTTGTCTTAGGCTTGGTCCAATTGTTTTGGGCTTGTTCCTGTTGTCTTGCGCTTGCTCCAAAAGTCTTGGGCTTGTTTCAGTTCTCTTGTGTTTGCTCCAGTTGTCTTGGCCTTGCTCCAGTTGTATCAGGATTGCTCTAGTTGTCTTGAGATTGCACCAGCTGTCTTGGCCTTGCTCCTGTTTTTTTCGGGCTTGCTCCGGTTGTCTTTCTCTTGCTCCAGTTTTCTTTGCCTTTCTCCAGCTCTCTTGGACTTGCTCCAGTATTATTGGGCGTTCTCCAGCTGTCTTGGCCTTGCTCCAGTTGTCTTGGTCTTCCTCTTATTGTCTTGGCCTTGCTCCAGTTGTTTTGGGCTTGCTCCAGGTGTCTTGAGTTTGTTCCAGTTCTCTTGGCCTTGCTCCAATTTTCTTGGGCTTGCTCTAGGTGTTCGAGGCTTGCTCCAGTTGTCTTCGGCTTGCTCATGTTGTCTTTGCCTTGCTCTAGTTGTCTTAGGCTTGCTCTTGTTGTCTTGGGCTTGCCTCAGTTTTCTTGGCCTTGCTCTAGCTGTTTTGGGCCTGCTGAAGGTGTCTTGGCCTTGCTCCCGTTGTCTTGGGCTTGCTCCATCTGTCTTGGCCTTGCTCCAGCTGTCTTGGCCTTGCTCCAGTTGTCTTGGGCTTGCTCCATCTGTCTTGGCCTTGCTCCAGCTGTCTTGGCCTTGCTCCAGTTGTCTCAGGCTTCCTCCAGTTGTCTTGGCCTTTCTCCAGTCGTCCTGGGCCTGCTCTAGTTGTCTTGGGCTTGCTCAGCTGTCTTCGCCTTGCTCGAGTTGTCTTGGCCTTGCTCCAGTTGTCTGTGGCCTGCTCCTGTTGTCTTGCCATTGCTCCAGTTGTCTTGGCCTTGCTCCAGTTGTCTTGGGCTTGCTCAGCTGTCTTCGCCTTGCTCGAGTTGTCTTGGCCTTGCTCCAGTTGTCTGTGGCCTGCTCCTGTTGTCTTGCCATTGCTCCAGTTGTCTTGGCCTTGCTCCAGTTGTCTTGGCCATGCTCCAGTTGTCTTGTGCTTGCTCAAGTTGGCTTAGGCTTGCTCCAGTTGTCTTGGCCTTGCTCAAGTTCTCCTGGCCTTGCTCTAATTGTCTTGGCCTTGCTCCCGTTTGTTTGGACCTGCTCCAGGTGTCTTGGGCTTGCTCCAGTTGTCTTGGTCTTACTCCAGTTTTCTCGGGCTTGCTGCAGTTCTCTTGGCCTTGCTCCAGTTATCATTGGCTTGCTCCAGTTGTCTTTGGCTTGCTCTAGTTGTCTTAGCCTTGCTCTAGCTGTCTTGGACAGGCTCAAGTTGTCTTGGACTTGCTCCAGCTCTCTTAGGCTTAGTCCAGTTGTTTCGGCCTTGCTCCAGTTGTCTTTGGCTTGCTCTAGTTGTCTTAGCCTTGCTCTAGCTGTCTTGGACAGGCTCAAGTTGTCTTGGACTTGCTCCAGCTCTCTTAGGCTTAGTCCAGTTGTTTCGGCCTTGCTCCAGTTTTCTTGGGGTTTCTCCACTTGTCTTGGGTTTGCTCTAGTTGTCTTGGCCTTGCTCCAGTTTTCTTTGGCTTGCTAAAGTTGTCTTGGGCTTGCTCCAGGTTTCTGGGCATGACCCCAGCTGTGTTGGCCTTGCTCAAGTTGTCTTCGGCTTGCTCCAGCTGTCTTGGGCTTGCTCCAGTTGTCTTAGCCTTGCTCCATTTGTGTTGGACTTGCACCAGTTGTCTTGGGCTTGCTCCAGTTGTCTTGGGCTTGATCCAGTTTTATCCTCCTTGCTCCAGTTTTCTAGGCCTTGTTCAGGTGTTTTGGGCTTGCTCCAGGTGTTTTGGGCTTGTTCCAATTGTCTTGACCTGGCTCCTATTTCGTCGGGCTTGCTCCAGTAGTCCTGACCTTGATTTTGTTGTCTTGGCCTTGCTCCAGTAGTCTTGGCCTTGCTCCAGATGTCTTGGGCTTGCTTCAGTTGTATTGGGCTTGCTCTAGTTGAATTGGCCTTGGTCCAGCTATCTTGGGGTTGCTCTAGTTGTCTTGGCCTTGCTCCAATTGTATCAATCTTGCCCTAGTTGTCTTCGCCTTGCTCCATTTGTCTTGGGCTTGCCCAAGTTGTCTTGGCGTTGCTCCATTTGTGTTGGGTTTGCGCCAGTTTTCTTGTCTTTGCTCCATTTATTTTGGGCCTACAATAGTTGTCTTGGCCTTATTCCAGTTGTCTTGGCAGTGCCCCAGTTGTCTTGGCCTTGCTCCAGGTGTCTTGGGCTTGCTCCAGCTGTCTTGGCCTTGCTCCAGTTTTCTTGGACTTGCTTCTTTTGTCTTGAGCTTTCTCTTGTTTTCTTCGGTTTGCTCTAGTTGTCTTGGCCTTGCTCGAGTTGTTTTGGCCTTGCTCCAGTTGTTTTTGGCTTGCTCCATGTGTCGTAGGCTTGCCCCAGTTGTCTTGGCCTTGCTCCTGTTTTCTTTAGCTTGCTCCAGTTGTCTTGGCCTTGCTCCAGTTGTCTTATACTTGTTAAGTTGTCTTGGGCTTGCTCCAGTTGTCTTGGGCTTGCTCTAGTTGTCTTGTCCTTGCTCAAGTAGTCTTGGGCTTGCTCCATCTATCTTGACCTTGCCCTAGTTGGTTTGACCTTGCTCCAGTTGTCTTGGCCTTGCTCTTGTTGTTTTGGCCTTGCTCCAGTTGTCTTGGGCTTGCTCCAGTTGTCTTGGCCTTGCTCCAGCTGTCTTGGGCTTGCTCTAGTTGTCTTTGGCTTGCTTCAGTTGTCTTGGCCTTGCCCCAGTTGTCTTGGGCTTGCTCCAGTTGTCTTGGCCTTGCTCCAGTTGTCTTGGACTTGCTCCTTTTGTCTTGGGCTTGCTCTTGTTTTCTTCGGTTTGCTCTAGTTGTCTTGGCCTTGCTCGAGTTGTTTTGGCCTTGCTCCAGTTGTTTTTGGCTTGCTCCATGTGTCGTAGGCTTGCCCCAGTTGTCTTAGCCTTGCTCCTATTTTCTTTAGCTTGCTCCAGTTGTCTTGGCCTTGCTCCAGTTGTCTTATACTTGTTAAGTTGTCTTGGGCTTGCTCCAGTTGTCTTGGGCTTGCTCTAGTTGTCTTGTCCTTGCTCAAGTAGTCTTGGGCTTGCTCCATCTATCTTGACCTTGCCCTAGTTGGTTTGACCTTGCTCCAGTTGTCTTGGCCTTGCTCTTGTTGTTTTGGCCTTGCTCCAGTTGTCTTGGGCTTGCTCCAGTTGTCTTGGGCTTGCACCAATTGTTTTGGGCTTGCTCCTTTTGTCTTGGGCTTGCTCTGATTTTATTGGCCTTTATCAAGTTGTCTTGGGCTTTCTTCAGTTATCTTGGGCTTGCTCCAGTTGTCTTTGACTTGTTCCAGTTGTCTTGGGCTTGTTTTGGTTGTCTTGGGCTTGCTCTAGTTGCCTTGGCCTTGCTCTAATGGTCTTGGCTTTGCTCCAGTTTTCTTAGGCTTGGTCCACTTGTCTTGGGCTTGCTCCAGTTGTCTTGGGCTTGCTCCAGCTGTCTTGGGCTTGCTCTAGTTGTCTTTGGCTTGCTTCAGTTGTCTTGGCCTTGCCCCAGTTGTCTTGGGCTTGCTCCAGTTGTCTTGGCCATGCTCTAGTTTTTTTGGCCATGCTCCACTTCTCTTGGACCTACTTCACTTGTCTTGGGCTTACTCCTGTTGTCTTGGCCTTGCTGAAGTTTTTCCGGTCTTGCTCCACTTGTCTTGAGCTTGCTCCGGATGTCTTGGGCTTGCTCCAGTTGTGTTTGGCTTGCCTCAGTTCTCTTACGCTTTCTCCAGTTGTCTTGGACCTGCCCCAGTTGTCTTGGGCTTGCTCCAGTTGTCTAGGGCTTGCTTCAGTTGTGTTTGGCTTGCTCCAGCTGTCTTGGTATTGCTCCAGTTGTCTTGGCCTTACTCCAGTCGTCTTGGCCTTGCGCTAGTTGTGTCTTGGCCTAGATTCAGTTGTATTGAGACTGCTCAAGTTTTCTTGGCTGTGCTCCAGTTGTCTTGTCATTGCTCCAGTTGTCTTCGGCTTGCTCCAGCTGTCTTTGGCTTGCTTGAGTTGTCTTGGCTTTGATCTAGTTGTCTTTGACTTGCTCCAGTATTCTTGAGCTTGCTCCATCTGTCTTGAGCTTGCTCTACTTTTCTTGGCCTTGCTTCAGTTCTCTTGGCCTTGCCCTAGATATTTTGGGCTTACTTCAGGTGTATTGGGTTTGTTCCAGTTGACTTGGCCTTTCTCCCATTCTCTTAGGCTTGGCCGGGTTGTTTTTGGCTTGCTCGAGTTGTCTTGGGCTTGCTCCAAGTGTCTTCGCCTTGTTTAGTCTGTTTTGGCCTTGCCATAGTTGTCGCAGGTTTGCTCTAGTTGTCTTGGCCTTGGTCCACTTGTGTATGGATTGGTCCTGTTGTCTTGGGCTTGGTCCAGTTGTCTTGGGCTTTCTCCAGTTGTCTTGGGCTTGCTCGAGTTGTCTTGGTCTTGCTCTAGATGTATCAGGCTTGCACCAGTTGTTTTGGTCTTGCACCAATCGTCTAGGCTTTGCTCCAGTTATCTTTGGCTTGTTCAAGTTGTCTCTGGATTGCTCGAGTTTTTGTAGCCTTGGTCCAGCTATCTAGGACTTGATCCAATTGTCTCGGGCTTACTCCAGTTTTCTTGGGCTTGCCCCAGCTGTCTTGGCCTTGATCTAGTAGTCTTGAGCTTGCTCTACTTGTCTTAGCCTTGCTCCAGGTTTCATGGACTTGCTCCAGTTGTCTTGGGCTTGCTCCATTTGTCTTGGGCTTGCCAGAGTTGTCTTGGAATTGCTCTAGTTGTCTTGGCCGTGCTCCACTTGTCTTGGCCTTACTCCAGGTGTCTTGGACTTGCTCCAGTTGTCTTGGGCTTGCTCTAGTTGTCTTGGCCTTGCTCGAGTTGTCCTTGAACTGCTCCAGTTGTCTTGGGCTTGCTCCAGTTTTCTTGGCCTTGCTCCACTTTTCTTGGTCTTGCTCTAGCTGTCCTGGGCTTGCTTCAGATGTGTTGGGCTTCCTCCAGTTGTGTTTGGCTTGCTTCAGCTCTCTTAGGCTTGCTCCCGTTGTATTCGGCTTGCTCCAGGTGTCTTGGCATAGCTCCAGGTGTCCTGGCCTTGCTCCAGTTGTCTTGGCCTTGCTCTAATTGTGTCTTGGCCTAGATCAGTTGCATTGGGCCCGCTCAAGTTGTCTTGGGGATAATCCAGTTATCTTGGCTTTGATCTTGTTGTCTTCGCCTTGCTCCAGTTGTTTTTGGCCTACTGGAGCTGTCTTGGGCTTGGTCTAGTATTATTGGGTTACTCCAAGTTTTCTTGGCTTTGCTTCAGTTGTATTGGCATTGATCCAGTTCTCTTTAGCTTGATCCAGTTTTCTTGGCCTTGCTCTAGTTGTCTTGGACTTTATCTAGTTGTCTTGGGCTTGCTTGAGCTGTCTTGGGCTTGCTCTAGTTGTCTTGGCCTTGCTCCAGTTGTCTTGACCTTGCCCCAATTGTTTTGTGATCACTTCAGGTGTCTTGGGTATGTTCGAGCTGTATTTGCCTTGCTTTAGTTGTCATAGGCTTGGTCTATTTGTCTTCGGCTTGCCCCAGTTGTCTTGGGCTTGCTCCAGTTGTCTTTGCCTTGCTCCAGTAGTCTTGGCCTTGCTCCATCTGTTTTTACCTTGCTCTAATTATCTTGGGCTTGCTCTCGTTGTCTTGGGCTTGCGCCAGTTGTATTGGGTTTGCTCCAGCTGTCCTAGCCTTGCTCCAGCTATCTTAGCCTTACTCTAGTTCTCTTGAGCTTGGTCCACTTGTTTTGGGCTTGCTCCAGTTGTATTGGGCTTGGTCGGGTTGTCTTGGGCTTTTTCTAGTTGTCTTGGGCTTGCTCCAGTTGTCTTTGCCTTGCTCCAATAATATCACTTTTGCATCACTTATTGTGGGATTGCTCCATTTTTCTTGGCTTTACTAGAGTTATCTTTGGCTTGCTCGAGTTGTCTTTGGATTACTCCTGTTTTTGTAACATTGCTCCAGCTATCTTGGACTTGCTCCAATTGTCTGGGGCTTGCTCTAGTTGTCTTGGGCTTGCTCAACTTGTCTTGTGATTGCTCTAAAGGTATTGGGCTTGCTCAAGTTGTCTTGGCCTTGCTCGAGTTGTCTTGGGCGGATCCAGCTGTCCGGGCTTTGCTTTAGTTGTCTTGGGGTTGCTCCAGGTGTCTTGGCCTCATTCCAGTTTTCTTGGGCTTTCTCTCGTTGTCTTGGACTTGCTCCATTTGTTGTGGGTGTGCTCGAGTTGTATTGGCATTGCTTCAGTTGTCTTGGACTTCCTTCAGTTGTTTTGGGCTTGTTTCATGTATCTTGGGATTGCTCCAGTTCTCTTTGCCTTGCTCCTGTTTTCCTGGGCTTGCTCCAGTTGCCTAGGGCTTGCTCCAGTTGTCTTGGGCTTGCTCCAGCTGTCTTAGCATTGCTCTAGTTTTTGTAGGCTTGCTTTAGTTGTCTTGGGCTTGCTCCATTTGTCTTGGGCTTGCTCCAGGTTTCTTGACCTGACTCCAGTTCTCTTGGCCTTGCTCCAGTTGTCTTCGGCTTGCTACAGTTGTGTTGGGCTTGCTCCTATTGTCTTGGATATGCTCCCATTTTCTGCTTGATCTCCAGCTGTATTGAGCTTGCTCCACTTGTCTTGCACTTGCCCCAGTTGTCTTGGCCTTGATCCAGTTATCTTGGCCTTGCTCCAGTTGTTTTGGGCATGCTCCAGATGTCTAGGGCTTGTCCCAGTTGTCTTGGTCTTGCTCTAGTTGTCTTGGGCTTGCTCAAGTTCTCTTCGGCTTGCTCCAGTTGACTTGGCCTTGCTCCAGTTATATCCAAATTGTTCCAGTTCTCTGGGGCTTTGCCCACCTGTCTTTGGCTTGCTCTAGCTGTCTTGGGTTGCCTCCCTTTGTCTTGGCCTTCCTCCAGTTGTCTTGGGCTTGCTATAGCTGTCTTCGCCTTGCTCCAGTTGTCTTGGCCTTGCACCAGTTGTCTTGGCTTTGCTCCAGTTGTGTTGGGCCTGCTCCAGTTGTCTTGGGCTTGCTATAGTTGTCTTGGCCTTGCTCCACTTGTCTTGGCCCTGCTTCAGTTGTCTTTGGCTTTTTCCGGTTGTATTTGGACTGCCCCAGCTCTCTTGGGCTTGCTTTAGTTGTCTTGGGCTTGCTCCAGTTGTCTTGGGCTTGGTTCAGATTTTGTGGCCTTTCTCCAGCAGTCTTAGGCTTGCTCCAGCTGTTTTGAGCTTGTTCGAGTTGTCTTGGGCTTGGTCCAGTTGTCTTTGGTTTGCTCCTGTTGTCTTGGCCTTGCTCCAGTTGTCTTGGACTTGCTCCAACTGTTTTGGCCTTGCTCCAGGTCTCTTGGCTTTGCTCCACTTGTCATGGCCTTGCTCGAGTTGTCTTTGCCTTGCTCCAGCTGTCTTGGGGCTGCTCCAGTTGTAGTGGGCTTGCTCCATTTGTCTTGGCATTTCTCTAGGTGTCTTGGCCTTTGTCTTCCTGTCTTGGGCCAGACCCAGTTGTCTTGGGCTTGCTCCAGTTGTCTTGGGCTTGCTCCAGTTTTCTTGGTCTTACTCCAGTTGTCCTAGGCTTGCTCTAGATGTCTTGGTCTTGCTCCAGTTGTCTTGGGCTTGTTACAGTTGTATTGGACTTGCTCCAGTTGTCTTTGGCTTGCTCCTGCTGTCTTCGCATTGCTCCATTTGTCTTGGCCTTGCTCTAGTTGACTTGGCCTTGCTCTAGTTGTGTCATGGCCTACATCGAGTTGTATTGGGCCCGTTCAAGTTATCTTGGACTTGCTCCAGTTGTCTTGGCTTTGATTAAGTTGTCTTGGCCTTGCTCCAGTTGTTTTTGGCCTACTTGAGTTGTCGTGGGCTGGCTCTAGTTGTATACGGTTACTGCAAGTTCTCTTCGCTTTGCTCTAGTTGTCTGGTTGTTTCTCCAGTTCTCCTGGGCTTGCTCCAGTTGTATTTGGGTTGCTCAAGTTGTCTTGGCCTTGCTCTAGTTGTCTTGGACTTGCTCCAGTTGTCTTGTGCTTGCTCTTGTTGTCTTCGGCTTGCTCCATTTGTCTTGGCCTTGCTCTAGTTGTCTTGTCCTTGCCCCTGTTGTTTTGTCCTTGCTTCAGGTGTCTTTGGTTTGTTCCATTTGTCTTGGCCTTCATTTAGTTTTCTTGGATTTGCTTCAGTTGTCTTGGGCTTACTCCAGTTGTCTTGGGCTTGCTCCAGCTGTCTTCCTCTTGCTCCAATCATCTTGGCCTTGCTCCAGGTGTTGTTGGCTTGCTCCAAGTCTCTTGGGCTTGCTCCAGTTGTCTTGGCTTTGCTCCAGTTTTCTTGGGCTTCCTCAAGTTTTCTTGGGCTTGCTCCAGTTTTCTTGGGCTTGCTCCAGGTTTCTTGGCCTTGTTCTTGTTGTCTTAGGCTTACTCGAGTTGTCTTGGTACTAACCCAGTTGTCTTGGGTTTTCTCTAGTTGTCTTTGGCTTACTCCATTGTCTTGGCCTTGCTCCAGTAGTCTTGGGCTTGCTTCATCTGTCTTGGCCTTGCCCTAGCTGTCTTTGGCTTGCTCCTGTTGTCTTGGGCTTGCGTCAATTGTCTGGGGCTTCCTCCAGTTGTCTTGGCCTTGCTCCAGATATCTTGGCCTTGCTGCTGTTATTGTGCCCATGCTCCAGGTATGTCGGGCTTGCTCCATTTCTCTTGGGCTTGCACCAGTTGTCTTGGGCTTGCTCTAGTTATCTTGGCCTTGCTCGAGTTGTCTTTGCCTTACTGAAGTTGTCTAGAGCTTGGTCCACTTGTCTTGGGCTTGGTTTAGTTGTCTTGGGCTTGCTCCTGTTGTCTTGGGCTTGCTCCAATTGTCTTAGGCTTGTTCCAGTAGTCTTGGTCTTACTCCAGTTGTATGAGGCTTGCTCCTATTGTCTTGGGCTTGCTCCAGTTGGTTTTGCCTTGCTCTAGTCGTCTTTGGCTTTCTCCAGTTGTCTTGAGCTTGGTCCACTTGTATTTGTCTTGCATCATTTGTCTTCGGCTTGGTCTAGTTGTCTAGAGCTTGCTCTATTTGTCTTGGGCTTGCTCCAAGTATATTGGCCTTGCTCCAATTGTACCAGGCTTGTTCCAGTTGTATTGGGCTTGCTCAATTCGTCTTGGACTTGCTCCAAATATCTCTGGCATGCTTTAGTTGTCGTTGGCTCACTCTTGTTGTCTTAGCCTTGCTCCAGCTGCCTATGACATGCTCCAGTTGTCTTGAGCTTGCTTCAATTCTCCTCTGCTTCCTTCATTTGTCTTGGCCTTGCTTTAGTTGTCTTGGCCCTGCTCTTGTTGTCTTGGCCTTGCTCCAGGTGTCTTGGGATTCCTCCAGTTCTTTTGGCCTTCCTTCAGTTTTAATGGACTTGATTCAGTTGTCTTGGGCTTGTTCTAGTTGCCTTGGTCTTGCTCCAGTTATGTTGGGCTTGCTCCAGATGTCTTGGGCTTGCACCCGTTTTCTTCGCCTTGCTCCAGTTCTCTGCGCCTTGCTCCAGTTTTCTTAGGTGTGCTCCAGTTGTCTTGGGCTTGCTCCAGTTGTCTTGGCATTGCTCCAGTTGTCTAATGCTTGCTCCAGTTGTCTTGGGCTTTCCCTAGTTGTCTTGGGTTTGCTCCGGTTGTCTTTGGCTTGCTACAGTTGTCTTGGCCTTGCTCTACTTGTCTTGGCTTTGCTTCAGTTGTCTTTGGCTTTCTCCAGTTGTATTGGGATTGCCCCAGATGTCTTGGGCTTGCTTTAGTTGTCTTGGGTTTACTCTAGTTGTCTTGGGGTTGGTTCAGATTTCCTGGCCTTTCTCCAGTTGTCTTAGGCATGCTCCAGTTGTTTTGAGCTTGTCCCACTTATGTTGGGCTTGCTCCAGCTGTTTTTGGTTCTCTCCAGTTGTCTTGGCCTTGCTCCAGTTGTCTTGGACTTGCTCCAACTGTTTTGGCCTTGCTTCAGTTCTCTTGGCTTTGCTCCACTTGTCATGGCCTTGCTCCAGTTGTCTTGGCCTTGCTCCAACTATCTTAGGGCTGCTTCAGTTGTATTGGGCTTGCTCTAGTAGTCTTGGCATTGCTCCAGGTGTCTTGGCCTTTGTCCTGCTGTCTTGGGCCTGATCCAGTTGTATTGGGCTTGCTCCAGTTGTCTTGGGCTTGCTTCAGTTTTCTTGGTCTTACTCCAGTTGTCCTGGGCTTGCTCCAGATTTCTTGGGCTTGCTCCTGTAGTATTTGGCTTGCCCTAGTCCTCTTAGGCTTGCTCCTGTTGTCTTGGGCTTGTTACAGTTGTCTTGGCCTTGCTCCTGTTGTCTTTGGCTTGCTCCTGCTGTCTTAGCATTGCTCTAGTTGTCTTGGCCTTGCTCGAGTTGACTTGGCCTTGCTGTAGTTGTGTCTTGGCGTAGATCCAGTTGTATTGGGCCTGCTCAAGTTGTCTTGGAACTGCTCCAGTTGTCTTGGCTTTGATCCTGCTGTCTTGGCCTTGCTCCAGTTGTTTTTGGCCTACTTGAGTTGTCTTGGGCTCGCTCTAGTTGTATTGGGTTGCTGCAAGGTCTCTTGGCTTTGCTCTGGTTGTCTCGGCATTGCTCCAGTTCCCTTGGGCTTACTCTAGTTGTATTTGGGTAACTCCGGTTGTCTTGGCCTTGCTCTAGTCGTCTTCGACTTTCCCCAGTTGTCTTGTGCTTGCTCCAGTTGTCTTGGGCTTGCTCCATTTGTCTTGGCCTTGCTCTAGTTGTCTTGGCCTTGCCCTAGTTGTTTTGGGCTTGCTTAAGGTGTCTTGGGTTTATTCCAGTTGTCTTGGCCTTGCTTCAGTTGTATTGGACGTGGATTAGTTGTCTTGGGCTTACTCCAGTTGTCTTGGGGTTGCTCCAGTTGTCTTGGTCTTGCTTCAATCATCTTGGCCTTGCTGCAGGTGTTGTTGGCTTGCTCCAAGTGTCTTGGGCTTGCTTCAGTTGTCTTGGCCTTGCTCTAGTTTTCGTGGGCTTGCTCCAGTTTTTCTGGGCTTGCTCCAGTTTTCCTGGGCTTGCTCCAATTTTCTTGGCCTTGTTCTAGTTGTCTTGGGCTTACTCGAGTTGCCTTGGTATTAACCCAGTTGTCTTGTACTATCTCTAGTTGTCTTTGGCTTGCTCCATTGTCTTAGCCTTGCTCCATTAGTCTTTGGCTTGCTTCATCTTTCTTGGCCTTGCCCTAGCTGTCTTTGGCTTCCTCCAGTTGTCTTGGGCTTGCGTCAATTGTCTGGGCCTTGCTCGAGTTGTATTGGCCTTGCTCCAGCTATCTAGGCCTTGCTCCTGTTATTTTGCCCGTGCTCCAGGTATGTCGGGCTTGCTCCATGTCTCTTGGGCTTGCGCCTGTTGTCTTGGGCTTGCTCTGGTTATCTTGGCCTTGCTCCTCTTGTCTTTGCCTTATTCAAGTTGTCAAGGGCTTGGTCCACTTGTCTTGGGCTTGCTCGAGCTGTCTTGGGCTTGCTCCTGTTGTCTTTGGCTTGCTCTAGCTGTTTTAGGCTTGTTCCAGTTGTCTTGGCCTCACTCTAGTTGTATGAGGATTTCTCCTGTTGTCTTGGGCTTGCTCCAGTTGGCTTTGCCTTGCTCTAGTCATCTTTGGCTTTCTCCAGTTGTCTTGGGCTTGGTTCAGTTGTATTTGTCTTGCATCATTTTTCTTAGGCTTGTTCTAGTTGTCTAAGGCTTGTTCTAGTTGTCTTGGGCTTGCTCCAAGTATCCTGGCCTTGCTCCAATTGTACCAGGCTTGCTCCAGTTGTATTAGGCTCGCTCAAGTTGTCTTGGACTTGCTCCAAATATCTCTGGCTTGCTCCAGTTGTCGTTGGCTCACTCCAGTTGTCTTAGCCTTGCTCCAGCTGTCTAAGACATGCTCCAGCTGTCTCGAGCTTGCTTCAATTCTCTTAAGCTTGCTTTATTTGTATTGGCCTTGCTCCAATTGTCTTGACCTTGCTCCAGTTGTCTTGGCCTTGCTCCAGGTGTCTTGGGATTGCTCCAGTTCTCTTGGCCTTCCTTCAGTCTTAATGGACTTGATCCAGTTGTCTTGTGCTTGTTCTAGTTGACTTGGTCTTGCTCCAGTTATTTTGGGCTTGCTCCAGATGTCTTGGGCTTGTACCAGTTTTCTTGGCCTTGCTCAAGTTTTCTTAGGCTTTCTCTAGTTGTCTTAGGTTTGCTTCAGTTGTTTTGGGCTTGCCCTAGTTGTCTTGGTATTGCTCCAGTTGTCTTATGCTTGCTCCAGTTGTCTTGGGCTTTCCCTAGTTGTCTTGGGTTTGCTCCGGTTGTCTTGGGCTTGCTCCAGTTGTCTTGGCCTTGCTTTAGTTGTCTTGGGTTTCCTCCAGCTGTCTTGGACTTGTTCCAGTTTTCTTCGCCTTGCTCCAGTTGTCTTGATCTTGCTCCAGTTGCCTTGGCCTTGCTCCAAGTGTCTTGGGCCTACTCAAGTTGTATTGGGCTTGCTCTAGTTGCCTTCGCCTTGCTCTAGCTGTCTTGGGCATGCTCTAGTTGTCCTGCACCTACTCCATTAGTTTTGGGCTTGCTCCTGTTTTCTTGCCCTTACTCCAGGTGTCTTGGGCTTGCTCAAGTTGTATTGGGCTTGCTCCACTTTTCTTGGCCTTGCTCTAGTTGTCTTGGACTTGCTCCAGTTGTCTTGAGCTCGCCCTAGTTGTCTTGGGCTTGCTTAAGTTGTCTTGCCCCTGCTCCAGTTGTCTTCACCTTGCGCTAGCTGTCTTGGCCTTGCTCCAGTTGTCTTCACCTTGCTCCAGTTGTCTTCGCCTTGCTCCAGTTGTTTTGAGCTTGCTCCATGAGTCATGGGCTTGCTCCAGTTGTCTTAGCCTTGCTCTAGTTTTCTTCGCCTTAGGCTAGTTGTCTTGGGCTTGCTTCAGTTGTCATCGGCTTCCTCCAAATGTCTTGGCCTTGCTCCAGTTGTCTTGGCCTTGCTCCAGTGGTCTTAGGCTTGGTTCACTTGTCTTGGGCTTTATCCAGTTGTCTTGGGCTTGATCTTAATGTACTGGGCTTGCTCCAATCGTCCTGGGCTTGCTCGAGCTGTGTTTGTCTTGCTATAGGTGTATCAGGCTTGCTTTAGGTGTCTTGGGCTTGTTCCAGTTTGCTTGGCCTTGCTCCAAGGATGTTTTGTTTTCTCCAATTGTTATGGGCTTGGTCTTCTTGTCTTGGGCTTGCTTCAGTTGTCTTAGGCTATTTCCAGAATTGTTGGGCTTGCTCCAGTTATTTTGGGCTTGCTCCAGTTGTCTTTGCCTTGCTCCAGTTGTATTGGGGTTGCTCGAGTTGTCTTGGACTTGCTCCAGTTGTCGTGGCCTTGTTCCAGTTATGTTTGGCTTGCTCGAGTTGTCTTTGCCTTTCTCCAGTTGTCTTAGCCTTCCTCAAGCTGTCTAGGACTTGCTTGAGTTGTCTTGGGCTTGCTCCAGTTGTCTTAGGCTTGCTACAGTTGTCTTGGTCTTGCTCCCGTTGTCCTGGGCTTGCTCTCGTTGTTTTGGGTTGCTCCAGGTGTCTTGGGCTTGCGCCAGTTCTCTTGGCCTTGCTCCAGTTTTCTTTGGCTTGATCCACTTGTCTAAGGCTTGCTCCATTTATATTGGGCTTGCCCCAGTTGTCTTGGGCTTGCTTGAGTTATCTTGGGCTTGCTCGTGCTGTCTTGTCCTTGCTCCAGTTGCGTTGGCCTTGCTCTAGCTATCTTGGCCTTGCTCCAGTTGTCTTGGCCTTGTTTCAGTTGTATTGGGCGTGCTCCAGTTATCTTGGGCTTGCTCCACATGTCTTGGCATTGCTCCACTTGTTTTGGCCTTGCTTCTGTTTTCTTGGGCCTTCTCTAGTTGCCTTGGGATTGCTCTTGTTGTTTTGACCTTGCTCCAGTTATCTTGGCGTTGTTCCAGTTTTCTTTGCCTTTCTCAACTAGCAAGTACAAAGACTTTTAATAGGTACTTGCACGGTGTGGCTACCATGTACAATGACCAACCAAAGTAGGTACATGTTACTGACCATGACCAAAGTACATTACTATGAGTGGTCAACGCTGACAACTCATAGTATGAGTCAGAAATAGACAGAGGTGGAACAATGGTTTGGCAATACTAGTTATTGACTAGCAAGTATAATGACCTTCAATAAGTAGTGGCACGATGTGGCTACCATGTGAAATGACCAACCAAAGTAGGCATATGTAACTGACCATGGCCTAAGAATTTCACTATGCGTGGTCAACATTAATAGCTCATAATACGAGTCGCAAATGATTAGAGGGGGAAACAATGGTTTGGGAACACTAGTAATCGACTAGCAAGTACAAAAACCCACCATACGTAGTTGCACAGTGTGGCCACCATGCACTACGACCAACCAAAACAGGCATGTGTAACTGACCACAAGGAAAGAATTTGATTATCTGCGGTCGACGTTAAGAACTCATAATACTAGTTAGAAATGGTCAGAGGGGGAAACAATGGTTTGGGAATTTTACTTATTGACTAGAAAGTACTAAAACCGTCAATACATAGTGGCACGGTGTGGCTACAATACACAATGACCAACCAAAGTAGGCATATGTTGCTGACCATGACCAACGAACTTCACTATGAGTGGTCAACGTTGACAACTCATAATATGACGCACAAATGGCCACAGGGGCAAACCAAGAGTTTGGGAATTCTTTGTATCCACTAGCAATGACAAAGACATTCAAAACGCAGTCGCACTGTGTGGCTACCATGCACAATGACCAACCAAAGTATGCATATGTCACTAACACTGACAAAATGATTTCACCATGTGTGGTCAACATTTTCAACTCATAGTACGAGTCTCAAGTGGTCACAGAGGGAAACATTGATTTGGGAATACTAGTTATCAACTAGAAAGTACAAAGACCTTCAATTAGTATTGGCACTGTGTGGATACCATGTGTCGGGATATGAATCTATCAGAGCGTGACACACCCGAGATTAAAATCTCAATAACGGTTCAGCTTCGGCTCCGAATCACCTCGATCATCACGTCTGACTAGCCGTTAACGGTCCTCGACCTATCAACGGCCATCCTACCGAGGTATCCCCTAATAAGCGGATTCATCGCAAGCGTGTCCGGCTAGCACAGAAGAAGCCGTTGCTCATGTCTTCTCTTCTTTTCTGTCGTACATATGGAGGATGTTCATTCCCTGCATAATTAACCAGAATAGCTCTACGCATCCTGTTCCCCTTTGGTCCCGCAACTTTGCCGTCGTGTCTTCGCTCTGCTCGCTCCTCGCATTCCCTGTCTTTGCCAGCCTCTCTCAACTCTTCACTCAGTCACTCTCGCTCCTTTGCTCAGCTCTCTTACTCCGCCAACCATCACTCATCTCGCTAGGACTCTCTCACATCAACTTGTCTACCTCGAACTCAGCCTCTATCAACCTCTGTGACTAACTCCTCGGACCGCTCTTGCTTACGTCACTCAGCTGACGTACACTTGCATGTCCTGCCTACTTCTGTTACTGCTGTCCTTGTGTCTACTTTCTTTTGACATGGTATCAGAGCTTCAGGCAACATCACGTTGAGTCCCGTGACCGCGTCATCGCTATGCTGCCATCTTTCCTCCATCGCTTCCACTCGTATTCCTCTACCGTCGCTACCGCTGCCTCATGCTTCTCTGCTTCGATCGTAGCTGACACCAGCAGCACTGATTTGATGAGTTTCGCACGCTGAAGAAATGACTTGTCAACCTAAGGAAGCCCTGCACCCATTCCCGCGCCCGTGGCCAACTGCCAGTGACTCACAACAGCCGCAAGCAACTCTCGAGCCGGTGTGTACCATCAACTACCAAGAAGCTTCCTGCCATCTGCCATCCACTACTCCTCATTGCCTCTGACTCTACAAGTACCTCCTCCTATCGCCTCTTTCCTCATTAAGCCTCATCTGCTATTTCCTCGCTGTCATCCTCAGCCCACTCGCGTCCATCATCTCAAGCGGCCTTCTCGCATTGCCTTCTCACCTCGTAAAACAACTAAAGCCAAACTACCGCCGTCAGGATATCGGACACCACCAGTCTTCCTGCTCTCATTTCCGAGCCAACTGGGGAACAAGCCGTCACTCTCCTCACATCATCAAACGAGTGCCTCTGCCCACTCTTTGACTCCCTCTGCTGCAACCAACTTCCTCCAGCTGACAGGATATCGGACACCACTAGTCTTCCTGCTCCCACTTCCGAGCCAACTGGGGAACAAGCCATCACTCTCGTGAAAGCAGAGGAAGTGGTTGTGTCGCTCTACCTCTCTGCCGCATCGCTTCTAATCTCCCCCGCCTCAGATCTGTGTCGTCATCCATCCTCATTCTTTGCGCCATTCCTATCTACTACCAGTCCTCCTCATTTTCCTTGCTCCAGTCTCCTCATGTCCATCAGCCACATACCTCATCACATCGTCACCTACCTCATCTCCATCTCTCTGTCATCCGCATCATCCGCGCCACTTTCATATCCATCATCTCCATCAGCATCGTTCTGTAGTGCACGTGGTTTTGCCCCTGCGCCCACCCATTCATCAATCGTTTCCTCAGCATTACTTTCAGCTTGGTACAAGGATCCGTTCGGTCGCATCACCTGTTCCGCAATGACCTGCGCCCATGCCGAATCTTCCTTCAACGCACGCGGTTCGCCCTTGCTCCCACTGCGCTATCATCATCAACCTCCGTTTCATCATCAGCAATCATCAACATCTGTGACTAGCACAAGGATCTGCAGGAGCTAGCTGCTCGCCTTGCAGCAACCCGCACCCCCGCTGGTAGTAGATTTATCGCGGCGCATTGGCATCTGTCTTCCCCTAGCCGCATGTTACTCCCCTAATTCAATAGCGCACGTGGTTTCGCCCATGCGCCCACTCCATCATCAATCGCTTCTCCGCCATCAGCATCATCCTTTACTCGGCACAAGGATTCATCCGGTCGCATTGCCCATTCCGCGACGACTTGCGCCCACGCCAAAACTTCGCTCACGCACGTGGTTCCACCTCTGCGTCCACTCAATCACTCATTGTTCCTCCGTCTTCCTCAACATCTCCTACTCTGCATCATTCTCTGCCCAGCCTACAAGACCTGCTTGGTCACATAACCTGATTCGCGACGAAGAGTCTTCTTCCTTGCACACACCTTGCCACCTCCGCTGACCTCCACCATTATCTACTTCCCAACACACAAAAACTACTCACCCGCATCAGCAATCTGCAGGTGCATCCTCTGCTCAACACAAGTGCTACATTCTACCACTGACTGCCTCTACCTCGCACCTCCGACGAACCTTCATACCAACCATTGTCATGGCTGCTCCAGCTTCTCCCCAAGTTGACATGCTTGCCAGAGATGGATCCAACGTGCGCACATGGTCTGCCTCTGTC
>SZWC01007062.1:66771-104981 GCA_023375785.1 Penium margaritaceum
TTTGACTCCCTCTGCTGCAACCAACTTCCTCCAGCTGACAGGATATCGGACACCACTAGTCTTCCTGCTCCCACTTCCGAGCCAACTGGGGAACAAGCCATCACTCTCGTGAAAGCAGAGGAAGTGGTTGTGTCGCTCTACCTCTCTGCCGCATCGCTTCTAATCTCCCCCGCCTCAGATCTGTGTCGTCATCCATCCTCATTCCTTGCGCCATTCCTATCTACTACCAGTCCTCCTCATTTTCCTTGCTCCAATCTCCTCATGTCCATCAGCCACCTACCTCATCACATCGTCACCTGCCTCATCTCCATCTCTCTGCCATCCGCATCACCCGCGCCGCTTTCATATCCATCATCTCCATCAGCATCGTTTTGTAGTGCACGTGGTTTTGCCCCTGCGCCCACCCATTCATCAATCGTTTCCTCAGCATTGCTTTCAGCTTGGTACAAGGATCCGTTCGGTCGCATCACCTGTTCCGCAATGACCTGCGCCCATGCCGAATCTTCCTTCAACGCACGCGGTTCGCCCTTGCTCCCACTGCGCTATCATCATCAACCTCCGTTTCATCATCAGCAATCATCAACATCTGTGACTAGCACAAGGATCTGCAGGAGCTAGCTGCTCGCCTTGCAGCAACCCGCACCCCCGCTGGTAGTAGATTTCTCGCGGCGCATTGGCATCTGTCTTCCCCTAGCCGCATGTTACTCCCCTAATTCAATAGCGCACGTGGTTTTGCCCCTGCGCCCACTCCATCATCAATCGCTTCTCCGCCATCAGCATCATCCTTTACTCGGCACAAGGATTCATCCGGTCGCATTGCCCATTCCGCGACGACTTGCGCCCACGCCAAAACTTCGCTCACGCACGTGGTTCCACCTCTGCGTCCACTCAATCACTCATTGTTCCTCCGTCTTCCTCAACATCTCCTACTATGCATCATTCTCTGCCCAGCCTACAAGACCTGCTTGGTCACATAACCTGATTCGCGACGAAGAGTCTTCTTCCTTGCACACACCTTGCCACCTCCGCTGACCTCCACCATTATCTACTTCCCAACACACAAAAACTACTCACCCGCATCAGCAATCTGCAGGTGCATCCTCTGCTCAACACAAGTGCTACATTCTACCACTGACTGCCTCTACCTCGCACCTCCGACGAACCTTCATACCAACCATTGTCATGGCTGCTCCAGCTTCTCCCCAAGTTGACATGCTTGCCAGAGATGGATCCAACGTGCGCACATGGTCTGCCTCTGTCCTGACACACGTTGTTGGATGGTCAGTTTGTGAAAACTCACTCATAAACCTACTCCGAGGTTCTATCGAGTACAACACCAATAGATACACCCTACCAACTGACAACTACTCCGTGAACATCCAACAAATCACATTTGAAGCGGCGTGCGATCAAATACGGCCCCTTGTGCATCCCTCATATCACCATCACTTCACTACAACTCAGACTATCCCAATGCTTTGGCTCAGGATTCTTCATCAGGGGTGGTGGCGCCACTGGATCAAAGGTGCTTGCACCAACATGCCAAAACTGCCCATAATTGCAGGAGAGATTAACCCTTTGCCCGCCTTTGGGTGTTATGAAGGATGGACAAAAACACAAGAGTGGGTCAAGCAGGTGTACAGGTTCCTCTTGCTCCCGCATTGTGGTGTAACGGACTGTCTGTTTGGTGATCAGCTCTACATTGGGCCACCAGAACAACGGACTGAGTCGTACACTGAGGTATATCAACAAGTACGCAGAGAACTGAAGTCTGTCATGCACAGAACCTATCATGCACTTGTTGACACACATCCAGAAGACCTCAAAGACATGTGGTCACACTTCCTTTCCTCTTGAGATTTATGACGCTCCATTGCCATGGAACGAACCTACTCACATAGATAATCTGTCACATTCAAGGGGGGTGTCGGGATATGAATCTGACAGAGCGTGACACACCCGAGATTAAAATCTCAATAACTGTTCAGCTCCGGCTTAGAACCACCTCGGTCATCACTTATAACAAGCCATTAACGGTCCTTGACCTATCAACGACCATCCTACCAAGAGATCATCTGATAAGCGGATTCATCGCAAGCGCATCTGGCTAGCACAGAAGAAGCCATTGCTCATGTCCTCTCTTCTGTTCTCTTGTACATATTGAGGATGTTCATTCCCTCCCTAATTAATCGGAACAGTTATACTCATCCTGTTCCCCTTTGGTTCCATGGCTTCGCCGTCATGTCTTCGCTCTGCTCGCTCCTCGCATCCCTGTCTTTGCGAGCCTCTCTCAACTCTTTGCTCCGTCACTCTTGCTCCTTCGCTCAGCTCTCTTATTCGCCAACCATCACTCATCTCGCTAGCACTCTCTCAAATCAACTAGTCTACCTCAAACTCAGCCTATATCAACCTCTGCGACTAACTCCTCAGACCACTCTCGCGTACGTCACTCTGCTGACGTACACTTGCATGTCCTGCCTGCTTTTGCTGCTGCTGTCCTCGTGTCTACATTCTTCTGACACTATGCACTATGACCAACCAAAGAGTCATATGTCACTGACCATGACCAAATGGTTTGACCATGTGTGGTCAATGTTGTCAACTCAAACTACGAGTAAAAAATGGTCAGAGAGGGAAACAACGGTATGTAAAATACTAGTTATTAACTAGCAAGTACAAAGAGCTTCAATAAGTAGTAGCACGGTGTGGCTACCATGTACAATGACCAACCTAAGGAGGCATATGTCACTGAAAATGACCAAAGAACTTCACTATAAGGATCAATGTTGACCACTCATAATACGAGTCATGAACGGTCAAGGAGGGAAGCGATGGTTTGAAAACACTAGTTTCTAACTGGAGCAAGGCCAAGACAACTGGAGCAAGCCCAAGACAACTGGAGCAAGCCTAAGAAAACAAGAGCAAGCCCAAGACAACTAGAGAAATCCCAAGACAACTGGAGCAAGCCCAATACAACAGGAGCAAGCCCAAGACAGTTGGAACAAGCTCAAGAAAACTCAATTAGAAGGAAAACTAGAGCACAGCCAAGACAACTGTAGCAAGGCGAAGACAACTGGAGCAAGGCCAAGACAACTAGAGCAAGGTTACAATAGATGGGTCAAGCACAAGTAAATAGGAGCAAGGCCAAGACAACTAGAGCAAGCCTGAGACAACTTGAGCAAGCCTAAGACAACTCGAGCAAGGCCAAGAAACCCGGAGCAAGACCAACACAACTAGAGCAAGCCCAAGACAACTGAAGAAAACCATACAAAAGTGGAGCAAGGCCAAGAAAACTGGAGCAAGCACAAGACATGTAGTGTAAGCCTAAAACAAATGGAACAAGGCCAAGAGAACTTGAGCAAGGCTAAGACAAATGAAGGTGGCCCAAGAAAATAGGAGCAAGCCTAAGGAAACTGGAGAAAGTCCAAGACAACTAGAGCATGGCCAAGACAACCGGAGCAAGGCCAAGAAAACTGGAATAAGCCTAAGACAACTAGAGCAAGCCCCAGACAACTGGAGCAGGCCAAAGACAACTAGAGCAGGGCCAAGACAACTGGATCAAGGCCAAGACTACTGGAGCAAGTTCAAAACAACTAGAGCAAGCCCCAGACAACTGGAGCAGGCCAAAGACAACTAGAGCAGGGCCAAGACAACTGGATCAAGGCCAAGACTACTGGAGCAAGTTCAAAACAACTAGAGCAAGCCCAAGAACACTGGAGCAAGTCCAATAAAACTGAAGTAAGTCCAAGACATCTGGAGCAAGGCCAAGACAACTGGAGCAAGGCCAAGAAAGGTGGACCAAGCCCAAGACAGCTCGAGCAAGGCCAAGACAAACCGGCAAGCCCAATACAACCGGAGGAATCCCAAGACAACTAGAGCAAGCCCAAGACAAGTGGACCAAGCCCAAGACAACTGGAGTAAGGTTAAGACATCTGGAGCAGCAACAAGACAGCTAGAGCAAGCCCAAGACAAGTGGAGCAAGGCAAATACAACTAGAGTAGGCCAAAGACAACTGAAGCAAGCCCAAGAAAGTTGAAGCAAACCCAATACAATTGGAGCAAGTCCAAGAAAACTGGAGCAAGACAAAGACAACTGAAGGGAGCTGTCTTGGCCTTGTTCCAGTTGTCTTGGTCTTGCTCCAAGGCCAAGACAATTAAAGTGAGCTGTATTGGCCTTGCCCCAGTTGTCTTGGTCTTGCTCTAGTTATCTTAGTCTTGCTCCAGTTGTCTTGGGCTTGCTCCAGTTGTATTGGGCTTGCTTCAATTTTATTGGGCTATCTTCAGTTGTCTTGGGCTTACTCCAGTTGCATTGGCCTTGCTTCACTTGTCTTGGGAATGCTCCAGTTGTCTTGGGCATGGTCCACTTGTCTTGGGCATGCTGTAGTTGTCTTGGGCTTACTCCAGTTGCATTGGCCTTGCTTCACTTGTCTTGGGAATGCTCCAGTTGTCTTGGGCATGGTCCACTTGTCTTGGGCATGCTGTAGTTGTCTTGGGCTTCTTCCGGTTGTATTGGGCTTGCTTGTTTGTATTGGCCTTGCTCCAGTTGTCTTGGGCTTGGTCCACCTTTCTTGGCCTTGCTCCAGTTGTCTTGGCCTTGCTCTAGATGTCTTGGACTTACTTCAGTTTGATTGGAATTGCTCCAGTGTTCTTGGACGTGCTCCAGTTGTGTTGGGCTTGCTCTCGTTGTCTTGGCCTTGCCCCAATTGTCTTGGCACTGCTCTAGGTGTCTTTGGCCTGCTCCAATTGTCTTGGGCTTGCTGCAGTTGTTTTGGGCTTACTCCAGTTTTCTTGGCCTTGCCCCGTTGCCTTGGCCTTGCTCTAGTTGTCTTGGACTTGCTCCAGTTGCCTTAGGCTTGCTCCTGTTTTCTAGGGCCACCTTCAGTTGTCTTAGCCTTGCTCTAGTTCTCTTGGCCTTGTTCCATTTGGTTTGGGCTTACTCTACGTGTTTTGGGCTTGCTCAAGTTTTATTGGCCTTGCTCCATTTTTCTAGGGATTTCTTCAGTTGTCTTGGGCTTGCTCCAATTGTCTTGGGCTTGCTCCAGGTTTCTTGGCCTTCCTCCAGTTGTATTAGGCTTGCTCCGGTTGTCTTGAGCTTCCCCCCGTTGACTTGGGCTTTCTTCACTTCTCTTGGGCTTGTTCTAGTTGTCTTGGCCTTGTTTCTATTTACTTGTTCTTGATCAATCTGTCGTGGCCTTGCTCCAGTTGTCTTGGCTTTGCTCCAGTTGTCTTGGCCTTGCTACAGTTGTCTTGGCTGTGCTCCAGTTTTCCTTCTGCTTGAGTTTTCTTTAGCTTGCTCCAATTGTCTTGGGCTTGCTCTTGTTGTCTTAGGCCTGCTCCAGCTCTTGTGGCCTTGCTCTCGTTTTCATGGCCTTGCTTTAATTGCATGGGACCTGCTCTAGTTATCTCGGACTTGCTTTAGTTTTATTGGGCTTGTTTCAGTTGTATTGGGATTCCTCCAAATATCTTCGCCTTGCTCCAGCTGTCTTCGCCTTGCTCCAGTTGTCTTGGGCTTGGTCCACTTGCCTTGGGCTTGCTCCAGTTGTATCTTGCTCACTCTAGTTTTCTCAGTCTTGCTCCACTTGTCTTGGGCTTGCTCTAGTTGTCTTGGGCTTGCTCCAGTTTTCTCATGCTTCCTCCAGTTGTCATGGGTTTGCTCCAGATGTCTTTGCCTTGCTCCAGTTGTATCATGCTTGCTCAAGTTGACCTCGCCTTGCTCCAGTTATCTTTGGCTTTATCTACTTGTCTTGGGCTTGGTCCACATGTATTGGGTTTGCTCTAGTTGACTCGGCCTTGCTCCAGTTGTCTTGGGCTTGCTCCAGTTGTATCGGACTTGCTCATGTTGTCTTGGCCTTGCTCCAGTTATCTTAGCATTGCTCCTGTTGTCTTGGTCTCGCTCTAGTTGTCTTGGGCCTGCTCCAGATGTCTTGGGCTTGCTCTAGTTGTATTGGCGTTGCTCGACTTGTCTTTGCCCTGCTCCACTTTGCTATGGCCTTCTACAGTTGTCTTGGGCTTGCTCCAGTTCTCTTGAGCTTTCTCCTGTTTTCTTGGCCTTGCTCCAGTTGTCTTGGCCTTGCTCCAGTTTTATTGGGCTTGCTCCAGTTTTATTGAGCTTGATCCAGTTGTTTTGGCCTTCCCTTAGCTGTCTTAGACTTGCTTCAGTTGCATTTGGCTTGCTCCAGTTGTCTTGGGCTTGCTCTAGTTGCCTTGGCCTTTATCCATTCGTCTTGGTCTTGATCTTGTTGTTTTTGGCTTGCTCCGAGTGTCTTGGGCTTGCTCAAGTTGTCTAGGCCGTGCTCCGGTTTGCTTGGGCTTGCTCAAATTGTTTTGGGCTTGCTCTAGTTGTCTAGGGCTTGCTCCAGGTTTCTTGGAATTGTTCAAGTTGTCTAAGGCTTGCTCCAATTTTCTTTGGCTTTTCCGAGTTGTCTTGGGCTTGCTCGAGCTGTCTTGGGCTTGCTTCAGTTGTGTCGGCCTTGCTCTAGTAGTCTTAACCTTGCTCCAAGTGTTTTGGCCTTGCCCTAGTTGTCTGGGGCTTGCTCAAGTCTTCATCTTGTATGCGTTGTCTTCGGTTTGCTCAAGCTGCCTTGGCCTTGCTCCAGCTGTCTTGGCCTTGCGTAAGTTGTCTTGCTGTTTCTTCACTTGTCTTGGTCTTTCTCCAGTTGTCTTGGGCTTAAGCCAGTTATCTTGGGCCTGCTCCACTTGTATCAGACCTGCACCAGTTGTCATGGGCTTGCTCCAATTGTCTTGTCTTTGGTCCAATTATCTTTACCTTGCTCCAGTTGTATTTGACTTGCTCCAGTTCTCTTAGCCTTGCTCCAACTATATTGGACTTGCTAAAGTTATCTGGGACTTGCTCCAGTTGTCTTGGGCTTGCTCCATTTGTCTTAGCCTTCCTCCAGTTGTTCTTTGGCTTACTCCTGTTGTCTTGGGCTTACCCCAGTTGTCTTAGGCTTGCTCTATATGTCTTGGGATTGCTGGAGTTGTCTTGGCCCTGCTACAGTTGTCTTGGGCTCACTCTAGATGTCTTGGCCTTGCTCTAGTCGTCTTTGGCTTGCTTAGATTGCCTTGGCCTTGCTCCAGCTAACTTGGAATGGCTCTAGTTGTCTTAGGCTTGTTCTAGTTGTCTTGGGCTTGGTAACGTTGTATTGGCATTGCTCCAGTTGTCTTCGCGTTGCCCTAGTTCTTTTAGGCTTGCTCCAGTTGTCTAGGCCTTGCTCTAGTTTTTTTGGTCTTGCTCCAGTTGTTTTGGGCTTTCCCCAGTTGTCTCTGGCTTGCAACAGTTGTATTGGACTTGCACGAGTTGTCGTAGGCTTGCTCCATTTGTCTTTTGTTTGCCCCAGCTGTCTTTGGCTTGCTCCAATTGTCTTGGGCTTGCTCCAGATGTCTTGACCTTGCTCCGGTTGTCTTGGGCTGGCTCCAGCTGTCTTGGCCTTGCTCCAGTTGTCTTGGCCTTGCTCTAGTTGTCTTGGACTTGCACGAGTTGTCGTAGGCTTGCTCCATTTGTCTTTTGTTTGCCCCAGCTGTCTTTGGCTTGCTCCAATTGTCTTGGGCTTGCTCCAGATGTCTTGACCTTGCTCCGGTTGTCTTGGGCTGGCTCCAGCTGTCTTGGCCTTGCTCCAGTATTCCTAGCCTTGCTCCACTGCTCTTGGCCTTGCTCTATTTCTCTTGGCCTTGCTCAAGCTGTCTTGGGCCTGCTCTTGTTTTCTTCGGCTTGCTCCAATTGTCTTGGCCTTGCCTTGCTCTAGTTGACATGGGCCTGGTCCAGTTGTCTTAGGCTTGCTCTAGTGGTCTAGGGCTTGCTCCACTTTTCTTGGCCTTTCTCGAGTTGTATTGGCCTTGCTCCAGTTTTCTTGAGCTTGCTCCAGTTGTCTTGGCCTTGCCTTGCTCTAGTTGACATGGGCCTGGTCCAGTTGTCTTAGGCTTGCTCTAGTGGTCTAGGGCTTGCTCCACTTTTCTTGGCCTTTCTCGAGTTGTATTGGCCTTGCTCCAGTTTTCTTGAGCTTGCTCCAGTTGTCTTCGGCTTGCTCCAGGTTTCTTGGCGTTGCTTTATCTGCCTTGGTCTTGCTCCAGTAGTCTTACCCTTGATCGAGTTGTCTTGGCCTTGCTCCAAATGTCTTGGCCTTGCTCCAGTTGTCTTGGGCCTGCTCGAGTTATCTTGGGCTTGCTCTTATTGTCTTGGCCTTGCTCCTGTTGTCTTGGGCTTGCTCCAGTTGTCTTGGCCTTGCTCCAGTTGTCTTGGGCTTGTTCCAGTTGTCTTGAGCTTGCTCGAGTTCTCTTGGCCTTGCTCCAGTTGTATTGGCCTTACTCCAGTTGTCTTGGGCTTGCCCTAGTTGTCTTGGACTTGCTTCAGCTGTCTTGGGCTGAATCTAGTTGTCTTGGGCTTGCTCCAGGTGTTTTTAGCTTGCTTCAAGTGTCTTGGGCTTGCTCCAGTTGTATTGGTCTTGCTCCAGTTTTCTTGGGCTTGCTCTAGTCTTCTTGGACGTGCTCCAGTGTTCTTGGACTTGCTCGAGCTATCCGAGCCTTGCTCCAGTTTTCTGTGCCTTGCTCTTGTTTTATTGGCCTTTCTCCACTTGTCTTGGCCTTGCTCTTGTTGTCTTTTGCTTGCTCTACTTGTCTTGGGCTTACTCCTGTTGTCTAAGACTTGCTTGTGTTTTCTTGGCCTTGCACCAGTTGTCTTGGCCTTTATGCAATTGACTTGGGCCTGCTCAATTTGTCTTGGGCTTGCTCGAGTTGTCTTGGCCTTGCTCTAGTTCTCTTGCACGTGCATTGGTTTCCTTGGGATTTCTCCTATTGTCTTGGGCTTGCTCCACTTGTCTTGGCCTTGCTACAGTTGTCCTGGCCTTGCTACAGGTGTTTTGGGCTTGCTCCAGTTGTCTTGGCCTTGCTCTAGTTCTCTTGCACGTGCATTGGTTTCCTTGGGATTTCTCCTATTGTCTTGGGCTTGCTCCACTTGTCTTGGCCTTGCTACAGTTGTCCTGGCCTTGCTACAGGTGTTTTGGGCTTGCTCCAGGTGTCATCTGCTTGCTCTAGTTGTCTTGGCCTTGCTCTTGTTTTCTTGTTTTTGCTCCAGTTGTCTTGGGCTTGGTCCCATTGTCGTGGGCTTGCTCCAGTTCTCTTGGCCTCGGTCCAGTTGTCTTAGGCTTGCTTCAATTATCTTGGGCATTCCCTAGTTGTCTTGGGCTTGCTCGAGTTGTCTTGTCATTGCTCCAGTTGTATTGAACTTGCTCCATCTGTCTTCGCCCTGCTTCAATTGCCTTAACCTTGATCCATATGTCTTGGCCTTGCTCCAATTGTCTTTGCCTTGCTCTTGTTGTCTTGGCCTTCCTCGAGATGTCTTGGGCTTGTTCCAATTTTCATGGGCTTGCTCCAATTATCTTGGGCTTGCTTCAACTATCTTTTGCTTACCCCTGTTCTCTTGGACTTGTTCAAGTTGTCTTAGGCTTGTTTCAGTTGTATTGGGCTTGCTCCAGTTGTATTGGGCTTGCTCCAGTTTTCTTGGCCTCCGTCCAGTTGTCTTAGGCTTGCTCCAGTTGTCTTGGGCTTGCCTCAGATGTCTTTGGCTTGCTGCTGTTATATTGGGCTTGCTCCAGTTGTCGTTTCATTACTCCAGTTGTCTTGGATACCCTCGAGCTGTACTAGTCTTGCTTCAATTGTCTTGGCCTTCCTCCAAATGCATTGACCTTGATCTAGTTGTCTTGGCCTTGCCCAAGTTGTCTTGGCCTTGCTCCAGATGTCTTGGGCTTGCTCCAGTTGTCATGGGCTTGCTCCAATTGTCTTAAGTTTTCTTCAGTTGTATTCGGCTTGCTCCTGTTGTCTTGGAATTGCTCAAGTTATCTTGGCCTTGCTCCAGTTGTCTTGGCTTTGATCCAGTTGTCTTGGGCTTGTTCCACCTGTATAGGGATAGATCTAGTTGTCTTCAGCTTGCCCGAGTTGTCTCGGGATTGCTCTGGTTGTCTTGGGCTTCCTCAATTTGTCTTGGTCTTGCTCCAGTTGTCTTGGGCTTGCTACAACTGTTTTGAGCCAGCTCCAGTTGCCTTGGGTTTGCTCCAGTTGGCTTTCCCTTGCTCTAGTTGTCTTGGCCGTGCTCCAATTGTCTTTGACATGCTCTTGTTGTCTTGGGCTTGCTCGAGTTGTCTTAGCCTTGCTCTAGTTTTCTTTGGCTTGTTCTAGTTGTCTTAGGCTTGCTCCATTTGTCTTGGTCTTGCTTCAAGTTTATTGGCCTTGCTTTAGTTGTCGTAGCCTTGCTTCAGTTGTCTTGGGCTTGCCCCAATTGTCTTAGGCTTGTTCCAGTTGTCTCGGTCTTGCTCGAGTTGTTTTGGCCTTGCTCCAGAAGTATTGGGCTTGCTCCATCTGTCATGGCCTTGCCCTAGTTGTCTTGGCATTGCTCGGATGTATCGGCCTTGCCCTGGTTTGTTGTGCCTGATCCAGTTGTCTTCGGCTTGCTCCAGTTATCTTCGCATTGCTCCTGTCGTCTTGGCCTTGATCAAGTTTTCTTCGGCGTGCTCCAGTTTTCTGGGGCTTACTCTTGTTGTCGTGGGCTTGCTCCAGTTTTCTTGGTCTTGCTCCAGTTGTTCTGGGATTGCTCCAGTTCTCTTGGGCTTGCTCTAGTTGGATTTGGATTGCTTCAGTTCTCTTAGGCTTGCTCTAGGTGTTTTTGGCTTGCCCCAGTTTTCTTTGGCTTGCTCCATTTGTCTTCGGCTTGCTCTGGTTGTGTTGGCCTTTCTCCAGTTGTCTTGGCCATGCTCTAGTTGTGTCTTGGCCTAGATCCTGTTTTCTCGGGGCTCCTCAATCTGTATTGGGCTTGCTCCAGTTGTCTTGGCTTTGATCCAGTTATCTTGGCCTTGCTCCAGCTGTTTTTTGTCTGCTTGAGTTGTCTCGGGCTTTCTCTAGTTGTCGGGTTACTCAATGTGTTCTTCATTTTGAGCCAGTTGTCTTGTGCTTGCTCAATTTGTCTTGGGGTTGCTCCTGATCTCATGGGTTTGCTCTAGCTTTCTTGGTCTTGTCTTATTGTCTTGGCTTTGCTGCAGTTGTCTTGGACTTGCTCCAGTTGTCTTGGGTTTTCCCCTGTTGTCTTGGGCTTGCTCAAGTTGTCTTGTCCTTGCTCCAGTTGGCTTGGCCTTGCCTAAGTTGTTTTGGGATTGCTTCAGGTGTCTTGGACTTTCTCCAGTTGTCTTGGCCTTTCTCTTGTTTTCTTGGGCTTGCTCCCCTTGTCTTGGCCTTGCTCCAGTTGTCTAAGGCTTGCTCAGTTGTCTTGGGCATGCCCCAGTTGTCTTGGGCTTGCTCCAATTGTCTTGGGATTACTCTAGTTGTCTTGGCCTTGGTCCATTTCTCTTGCAATTGCTACATTTCTCTTGGCCTTGCTCCTGTGGTATTGGCGTGCTCAAGTTTTCTTGGCCTTGCTGCAGTTGTCTTGGCCTTGCTCCAGTTGTCTTGGCCTTGCTCTAGTTGTCTTGGGCTTGCTCCAATTGTCTTGGGATTACTCTAGTTGTCTTGGCCTTGGTCCATTTCTCTTGCAATTGCTACATTTCTCTTGGCCTTGCTCCTGTGGTATTGGCGTGCTCAAGTTTTCTTGGCCTTGCTTGTGTTGTCTTGGGCTTGATCCTGTTGTCTTGGACTTGCTCCAATCGTCTTGGCCTTGCTCCTGTTGTCTTGGCCTTGCTCCAGTTCTCTTGGGCTTGCTCCAGTTATCGTGAGCTTGCTCGAGTTATGTAGGGCTTGCTCCAGTTTTCTTTGCCTTGCTCCAGGTGTCTTGGCCTTGCTCCAGTTCTCTTGGGCTTGCTCCAGTTATCGTGAGCTTGCTCGAGTTATGTAGGGCTTGCTCCAGTTTTCTTTGCCTTGCTCCAGGTGTCTTGGCCTTGCTCCAGTTCTCTTGGGCTTGATCCATTTGTCTTGTGCTTGCTCCAGTTTTACTAGCCTTACTCCAGTTTTCTTGGCCTGGCTCTAGTTATCTTGGGCTTGCTTCACCTATCTTGGGCTTCCTCCACTTGTCTTGAGCTTGCTCTAGTTGTCTTGCCCTTGCTCCAGTTTTCTAGGCCTTCCTTCAGTTGTCTTGGCCTTGCTCCAATTGTGTTCGGCTTGCTCCATTTGTCTTCACCTTGCTCCAGTTGTATCAGGCTTGTTCTAGCTGTCTTGGGCTTGCCCCAATTGTCTTCGGCTTGCTCTAGTTGCCTTGGGTTTCCTCCATTTGTATTGGCCTTGCTCCAGTTGTCTTAGGTTTGCCACAGCTGTCTCAGCCTTGCTCCAGTTGTCTTAGCCTTGCTTCAGTTGTCTTGGCCTTGCTCCAATTATCCCGGCCTTGCTCCAGTTGTATTTGGCCTACTCCAGATGTCTTGGGCTTGCTCCAGTCGTCTTGTCCTTGCTCCGTTTGTCTTGGCCCTGCTCTAGTTTTTTTTGACTTGGTACAGTTCTCTTGGGAGTGCTCCAGTTGTTTTAAGCTTGCTCTAGTTTTCTTGGCCTTGCTCTAGTTTTCTTAGCCTTTCTCAATTTTATTGGGCTTGCTCAAGTTGTATTGGGCTTGCTCAAGTTTTCTTGCCTTCATCAAGCTGTCATGGACTTATATTAGTTGTCTTGTGCTTGCTCCAGTTATCTTGGCCTTGCTCTTGTTGTTTTCGGCTTGCTCCAAGTGTACTGGGCTTGCTCCAGTTGTCTTGGCCGTGTTCCACTTTTCTTGGGCTTCCTCCAGTTATATTGGCCTTGCTCCAGTTGTCTTGGCCCTGCTCCGGTTGTCTTTGGCCTGCTCCACTTGTCTTGGGCTTGCTCTAGTTATCTTGGCCTTCCTCCAGTTGTCTTGGCCTTGATCTTGTTGTCTTGGGCCTTCTCCAGTTTTCTTGGGCTTGCTCTAGTTATCTAGGGCTTGCTCCAGTTTTCTTGATCTTGCTCCTGTTCTCTTGATCTTGCTCCAGTTTGTCCTGGGATTGCTTCAGTTTTCTTAGGCTTGCTGAAGCTGGATTTGGACTGCTCTAGTTATCTTAGGCTTGCTCTAGGTCTCTTTGGCTTGCCCCAGTTGTCTTGGGCTTACTCCATTTGTCTTGAGCTTGCTCTGGTTGTCTTGGCCTTGCTCCAGTTGTGTTGGCCATGCTCTAGTTGTGTCTTGGCCTAGATCTAGTTTTCTTGGGGCTGCTCAAGCTGTATTCGGTTTGCTCCAGTTGTCTTGGTTTTGATCCAGTTATCTTGGTTTTGCTCCAGTTGTTTTTTATGTGCTTGAGTTTTCTTGGGCTTTCTCCAGTTGTCGAGTTGCTTCTAGTGTTCTTGGCCTTGAGCCAGTTGTCTTGTGCTTGCTCCAATTGTCTTGGGGTTGCTCCTGATCTCTTGGGGTTGCTCCAGCTATCTTGGTCTTGTCTTTTTTTCTTGGCCTTGCTGCAGTTGTCTTGGACTTGCTCCAGTTGTCTTGGGTTTTCTCCTGTTGTCTTGGCCTTGCTCAAGTTGTCTTGGCCTTGCTCCAGTTGGCTTGGCCTTGCCCCAGTTCTTTTGGGCTTGCTTTACATGTCTTGGGCTTTCTCCAGTTGTCTTTGCCTTGCTCCAGTTTTCTTTGGCTCGTTTCAGTTGTCTTGGCCTTGCTCCAGTTGTCTAAGGCTTTTTCTAGTTGTCTTGGGCTTGTCCCAGTTGTCTTGGGCTTGCTCCAATTGTCTTGCGCTTACTCTAGTTGTCTTTGCCTTGTTCCATTTCTCTTGTGATTGCTACATTTGTCTTGGCATTGCTCCAGTGGTATTGGCGTGCTCTAGTTCTCTTAGCCTTGCTCGTGTTGTATTGGGCTTGATCCTGTTGTCTTGGACTTGCTCTAGTTATCTTGGCCTTGCCCCTGTTCTCTTGGCCTTGCACCAGTTGTCTTGAGCTGTTCCAGTTATCGTGGGCTTGCTCCAGTTATCTAGGGCTTGCTCTAGTTTTCTTGGCCTTGCTCCAGGTGTCTTGGCCTTGCTCTAGTTCTCTTGGGCTCGCACTAGTTATTTTGTGCTTGCTCCAGTTTTACAGGCCTTAATCGAGTTGTCTTGGCCTTGCTCCAGGTGTCTTGGCCTTGCTCTAGTTCTCTTGGGCTCGCACTAGTTATTTTGTGCTTGCTCCAGTTTTACAGGCCTTAATCGAGTTGTCTTGGCCTTGATATAGTTGTCTTGGGCTTGCTCCACCTATCTTGGGTAGGCTCCAAGTGTCTTGATCTTGCTCCAGTTGTCTTTCCCTTCCTCCAGTTTTATAGGCCTTCCATCAGTTATCTTGGGCTTGCTCCATTTGTTTTGGGCTTGCTCCAGTTGTCTTTGCCTTGCTCCAGTTGTATGCGGCTTGTTCCAGTTGTCTTTGGCTTGCCCCAGTTTTCTTGGGCTTGCTCAAGTTGTCTTGGGTTTCCTCCATTTGTATTGGCTTTGCTCCAGTTGTCTTAGGCTTGCAAGAGCTGTCTCACACTTGCTCCAAATGTCTTGGCCTTCCTCCAGTTGTCTTGCCCTTGCTCTAGTTATCGTGGCCTTGCTCTATTTGTCTTTGGCCTGCTCAGATGTCTTGGGCTTACTCCTGTCGTCTTGGCCTTGCTCCACTTGTCTTGGCCCTGCTCTAGTTTTCTTTGGCCTGCTATAGTTGTCTTCGGCGTGCTCCAGTTGTCTTGAGCTTGCTCTAGTTTTCTTGGCCTTCTTTTAGTTGTCTTGGCCTTGCTCAGTTTTATTGGGCTTGCTCAAGTTGTCTTGGGCTTGCTCAAGTTCTCTTTGCCTTGATCCAGTTGTCTTGGACTTGTTTCAGCAGCCCTGGGCTTGCTCTAGGTTTCTTCGCCTTGCTCTTGTTGTTTTCGGCTTGCTCCAAGTGTCTTGGGCTTGCTCAAGTTGTCTTGGCCGTGTTCTCGTTTTCTTGGGCTTGCTCCAGTTGTCTTTGCCTTGCTTCAGTAGTCTTGGGCTTGCTCTAGTTGTCTTGGCCTTGCTCTTGTTGTTTTCGGCTTGCTCCAAGTGTCTTGGGCTTGCTCAAGTTGTCTTGGCCGTGTTCTCGTTTTCTTGGGCTTGCTCCAGTTGTCTTTGCCTTGCTTCAGTAGTCTTGGGCTTGCTCTAGTTGTCTTGGCCTTGCTACAGTTGTCTAAGCCCTGCTCCAATTGTCTTTGGCCTGCTCTAGTTGTCTTGGGCTTGCTCAAGTCATCTTGGCCTTGCTCCAGCTCTCTTGGCCTTGATCCAGTTGTCTTCGGCCTTCTCCAGTTTTCGTGGGCTTGCTTTAGTTGTCTTGGGCTTGCTCCTGTTTTCTCAAGCTTGCTCCAGTTGTCGTGGGATAGGTCCAGTTGTCTTCGGCTTGCTCCAGTTGGAATTGGATTGCTCCAGTTCTCTTGGGCTTGCTCTAGGTGTCTTGGGCTTGCTCCATTCCTCCTGGGCTTGCTCTGGTTGTCTTGGCCTTGCTCCAGTTGTCTTGGTCATGCTTAAGCTGTGTCTTGGCCTTGATCCAGTTTTCTCTGGGCTGCTCAAGCTGTATTGTGCTTGCTACAGTTATCTTGGCATTGCTCGAGTTGTTTTTTATATGCTTGAGTTGTCTCGGGCTTTCTTTTGTTGTCGGGTTGCTCCTAGTGTTCTTCGCCTTGAGCCAGTTGTCTTGTGCTTGCTCCAATTGTCGTGGGCTTACTCTTCATCTCTTGGGCTTGCTCTACCTGTCTTGGTCATGTCTTGTTGTCTTGACCTTGCTGTAGTTGCCTTGGACTTGCTCCAGTAGTCTTGGGTTTTCTCATATTGTCTTGGGCTTGCTCAAGTTGTCTTGGCCTTGCTCCAGTTAGCCTGGCCTCGCCAAAGTTGTTTTGGGCTTGCTTAAGATGTCTTGGGCTTTCTCTAGTTGTCTTGGCCTTGTCAGTTTTCTTGGGCTTGCTATAGTTGTCTTGGCCTTGCACCAGTTATCTAAGGCTTTCTGCAGTTGTCTTGGGCTTTCCCCATTTGTCTTAGGCTTGCTCCAATTGTATTGGGCTTACTCCAGTTGTCTTGGCCTTGCTCCATTTCTCTTGCAATTGCTACATTTATCTTGGCATTGCTCTAGTGGTCTTGGCGTGCTCCAATTCTCTTGGCCTTGCTTGTGTTTTCTTTGGCTTGATCCTATTGTCTTGGACTTGCTCCAGTTGTCTTCGCCTTCCTTCTGTTGTTTTGGCCTTGGTCCAGCTGTCCTGGGCTTGCTCCAGTTGTCTTGCGCTTGCTCAAGTTGTCTTGCCCTTGCTCCAGTTTTCTAGGCCTTCCTTCAATTGTCTTGAACTTGCTCCAATTGTCTTGGGCTTGCTCCAGCTGTCTTTGCCTTGCTCCAGTTGTATCAGGCTTGTTCTAGTTGTATTGGGCTTGCCACAGTTGTCTTCGGCTTGCTCTAGTTGTATTGGGTTTCCTCCATTTGTATTGGCCTAGCTCCAGTTCTCTTAGGCCTGCCACAGCTGTCTCAGCCTTCCTCCAGTTGTCTTGGCCTTACTCGAGTTGTCTTGGCCATGCTCTAGTTATCCTGGCCTTGCTCTAGTTCTATTTGGCATGCTCCAGATGTCTTGGGCTTGCTCCAGTCGTCTTGGCCTTGCTCCACTTGTCTTGGCCCTGCTCCAGTTTTCTCTGGCCTGCTCCAGTTGTCTTGGGCGTGCTCCAGTTGTCTTGAGCTTGCTCTAGTTTTCTTGGCCTTGCTCTAGTTTTCTTGGCCTTGCTCAGTTTTATTGGACTTGCTTAAGTTGTCTTTGGCTTGCTCCTGTTCTCTTTTTATTCATCTAGTTGTCTTGGACTTGTTTCAGTTGTCCTGGGATTGCTCCATTTATCTTGGCCTTCCTCTTGTTGTTTTTGGCTTGCTCCAAGTGTCTTGGGCTTGCTCCAGTTATCTTAGCCGTATTCCAGTTTTCTCTGTCTTGCTCCAGTTGTCTTGGCCCTGTTCCGGTTGTCTTTTGCAGTTGTCTTGGGCTTGCTCAAGTTCTCTTGGCCTTGCTCCAGTTGTCTCGGCCTGCTCGCGTTATTTTGGGCTTGCTCTAGTTGCCTAGGACTTGCTTCAGATGTCGTGGGCTTACTCCTGTTGTCTTGGGCTTGCTCAAGGTGTTTTTGGCTTGCTCCAAGTGTCTAAGCCTTGCACCAGTTGTCTTGGCTTTTCTCCTGTTGACTTGGGCTTGCTCAAGCTCTCTTCGGCTTGCTCCAGTTGTCTTGGCCTTGCTCGTGTTGTCTTGTACTTGCACTTGTTTCCTTAGGATTGCTCCAATATTCTTGGGCTTGCTCCAGTTGTCTTGGCCTTGCTCCAATTGTCATGGCCTTGCTATAGGTGTTTTGGGCTTGCTCGAGGTCTCGTGGGCTTGCTCCAGTTGTTTTGGCCTTGCTCCAGTTTTCTTCGGGTTGCTGCAGTTGTCTTGGGCTTGCTCCCATTGTAACGGGCCTGCTCCGGTTCACTTGGCCTCGAGTTGGCTTAGGCTTGCTCCAGTTTCCTTGGGCTTTCCCTAGTTGTTTTGAGATGTCTCATGTTGTCTTGGCCTTGCTGCGGTTGTCTTGGCCTTGCTTCAGTTGTCTTCGCCTTGCTCGAGATGTATTGGGCTTGGGCCAGTTGTCATGGGCTTGCTCCAATTGTCATGGCCTTGCTATATGTGTTTTGGGCTTGCTCCAGTTGTCTTGGCCTTGCTGCGGTTGTCTTGGCCTTGCTTCAGTTGTCTTCGCCTTGCTCGAGATGTATTGGGCTTGGGCCAGTTGTCATGGGCTTGCTCCAATTGTCTTGAGCTTGCTTCAGTTATCTTTAGCTTTCCCCTGTTGTCTTGGACTTGCTCTAGTTGTCTTGGACTTGCTCCAGTTGTATTGGGCTTGCTCCAGTTGTACTGGGCTTGCTTCAGATATAATGGCCTTGGTCCACTTGTCTTAGGCTTGCTCTAGTTGTCTTGGACTTGCTCTAGTTGTCTTGGACTTGCTCCAGTTGTATTGGGCTTGCTCCAGTTGTACTGGGCTTGCTTCAGATATAATGGCCTTGGTCCACTTGTCTTAGGCTTGCCCCACTTGTCTTAGGCTTGCCCTAGTTGTCTTGGGCTTGCTGCATTTGTCTTGGGCTTGCTACTGTTGTATTGTCATTGCTCCATTTGTCTAGGACTTGCTCTCGCTCTCTTGGCCTTACTTCAATTGTCTTGGTCCTGCTCAAATGTCTTGTCCTTGCTCCAGTTGTCTTGGCATTGCTCGAGTTGTATTGAGCCTGCTCCAGTTGTCTTGGGCTTGCTCTGGTTGTATAGGGCTTGCTAAATTTGTTTCGGCCTTGCTCCACTTGTCCTAAGATTGCTACAACTGTTTTGGGCCAGCTCCAGTTGTCTTGGGCTTGCTCTGGTTGTATAGGGCTTGCTAAATTTGTTTCGGCCTTGCTCCACTTGTCCTAAGATTGCTACAACTGTTTTGGGCCAGCTCCAGTTGTCTTGGGCTTGCTCCAGTTGGCTTGCCCTTGTTCTAGCTGTCTTGGCCCTGCGCCAGTTGTCTTCATCATGCTCTGGTTGTCTTGGGCTTGCTCCAGTTGTCTTATTCTTGCTCCAGTTTGCTTTGGCTTGCTCTATTTGTCTTGGGCTTGCTCCAGTTGTCTTGTTCTTGCTCTAGGTTTCTTGGCCTTGCTTTAGTTGGTGTAGGCTTGCTCTATTTGTCTTAGGCTTGTCCCAGTTGTCTTGAGCTTGCTCCAATTGTCTCAGTCTTGCTCTGGTTGTCTTGGCCTTGTTCCATTTGTCTTGGGCTTACTCCATCTGTCATGGCCGTGCCCTAGTTGTCTTGGCATTGCTCGAGTTGTCTTGGCCTTGCTCTAGTTGTCTTGGGCCTGATCCACTTGTCTTTGGCGCGCTCTAGTTGTCTTGGCCTTGCTTGACTTGTCTTGGCCTTGCTCCACTTGGCTTGGGCCTGCTCCATTTGTCTTTGGCTTGCTCTCGTTTTCTTGGGCTTGCTCTTGTTTTCTTGGTCTTGCTCCAGTTGTACTGGGATTGCTTTAGTTGTCTTTGGCTTGCTCCAGTTGTATTTGGATTACTCCAGTTCTCTTAGGCTTGCTCCAGGAGTCATGGGATTTCCCCAGTTGTCTTGGGCTTGCTTCATTTGTCTTGGGCTTGCTCCGATTGTCCTGGCCTTGCTCCAGTTCTATTGGGCTTCGTCCATTTGTCTTGGCCATGCTCTAGTTGTGTCTTGGCTTTGATTCAGTAGTCTTGGCCTTATCTTGTATTTTTTGTTCTGCTCGAGTTGTCGCGGGCTTTCTCTACTTGTGGGGTTGCCCCATGTTTTCTTTGCCTTGAGTTAGTTATTTTGGGCTTGCTCTGGTTGTCTTGGGCTTGCTCCAGCTGTCTTGGGCTTGCTCCAGTTCTTTTGGGCTTACTCCAGTTGTCTTGGTCTTGCTAGTTGTCTTGGCCTTGCTCCAGTTGTCTTGGACTTGCTCCAGTTGTCTTGGCCTTTCTCCTGTTGTCTTGACTTGTTCTAGTTGTATTGGCCTTGCTCCAGTTGCCTTGACCTTGCTCCAGTTTTCGTGGGGCTTGCTCGAGTTGTCTTGGCCTTGCTTTAGTTGTCAAAGGCTTGCTCCACCTCTATTGGGCTTGCCCCAGTTGTCTTGGGCTTGCTCCAGCTGCCTTGGGCTTGCTCTAGTTGTCCTCGCCTCGCTTTAATTTTCTTGCTCTTGCTACAGCTGTCTGGGCCTTACTCCATTTGTCTTGGCCTTGCTCCAGTGGTCGTGGCTTGCTCCACTTCTTTTGGCCTTGCTCCTGTTGTCTTGGACCTGATCCTGTTGTCTTGGGCTTCCTCCAGTTGTCTTGGCCTTGCTCCAGTTGACTTGGCCTTGCTCTAGTTGTCCTGGGCCTGCTCCAGTTGTCTAGTGCTTGCTCCAGTGTTCTTGGCCTTGCTCCAGTTGTCTTGGCCTTGCTCTAGTTGTCTTGGGCTTTCTCTAGTTGTCTAGGGCTTCATCCTGTTTTCTTGGCCTTGATCCAGTTGTCTTGGCCTTGCTCTAGTTGTCTTGGGCTTGCTCCAGTTGTCTTGGGCTTGCTCCAGTTTTACTGGCCTTACTTCAGTTTTCTTGGCCTTGCTGCGGTTGTCTTGGGCTTGCTCAACCTGTCTTGGGCTTGGTCTAGTTTCTTCAGCTTGCTTCAGGTTTCTTGCCCTTGCTCTAGTTCTCTAGGCCTTCTTCCAGTTGTCTTAGGCTTGCTCCAGTAGTCTTGAGATTGCTCCAATTGTCTTGGCCTTACTGCACTTGTATCAGGCTTGCTCTAGCTTGTTGGGCTTGCCCCAGTTGTCTTGGGCTTGCTGTAGTTGTCTTGGGTTTCCTTGATGTGTATTGTCGTTTCTCTAGTTGTCTTGGGATTGCCATAGCTGTCTTGGCCTTCATCCAATTGTCTTGGCCTTGCTCTAGTTGTCTTGGCCTTGCTCTAGTTATCTTGGCCTTGCTCCATTTGTATTGGGTCTGCTCCGAATGTCTTTGGCTTGCTCCAGTTATCTTGGCCTTGCTCCACTTGTCTTAGCCCTGCTCCATTTTCTTTGGCCTGCTACACTTGTCTTGGGCTTGCTCTAGCTGTCTTGAGCTTGCTCTAGTTTTATTGGCCTTGCTCCAGTTGTCTTGGCCTTGCTCCAGGTTTATTGCGCTCACTCTAGTTGTCTTGGGCTTGCTCCAGTTGTCTTAGCCTTCTCTAGTTGTCTTGGACTTGCTTCAGTTATATTGGGCTTGCTCCAGTTGTATTTGGCTTGCTCTAGTTTCCTTCACCTTTATCCAGTTGTCTTGGCCTTGCTCTTGTTGTTTTTGGCTTCCTGCAAGTGTCTGGAGCTTGCTCCTGTTGTTTTGGCCTTCCTCCAGTGGTCTTGGGATTGCTCCAGGTTTCTTTGACTTGTTCCAGTTGTCTTGGGCTCGCCCAGTTGTCTTGGACTTGCTCCAGTTGTCTTGGGCTTGCTTCAGTTGTCTCGGCCTTGGTCGAGTAGTTTTGGCCTTGCCCTAGTTGTCTTGGGCTTGTTCCTGTTGCCTTCGGCTTGCGTGAGCTGTCTTGGGTATGGTCCAGTTGTCTTGGCCTTGCTCTAGCTGTCGTGGCCTTGCTCGAGTTGTCTTGCGCTTGGTCAACCTGACCTGGTTTTGCTCTAGTTGTCTTGGGTTTGGTCCAGTTGTCTTATGCTTGCTCAAGTTGTCTTGAGCTTGCTCCAGTTGTCTTGTGCTTGACCCAGTTGTATCAAGCTTGCACCAGTTGTCTTGGATTTGCTCTTGTTGTCTTGGCTATGCTCTAGTTATCGTTGCATTCCTCCTGTTGTCTTTGGCTTGATGCAATTTTCTTAGCCTTGCTTTAGCTGTCTTGGCGTTGCTCCGGTTATCTACGGCTTGCTCTAGTTGTCTTGCGCTTGCTCCAATTTCTGAGCCTTCCTCAGGTTATCTTCCGCTTTCTCCAGTTGTCCTGGCCTTGCCAAAGCTGTCTTGGGCTTTCCATACATGTCTTGGGGTTGCCCAAGTTGTGTTGGCCTTGCTCCAGCTATATAGGGCTCGCTTTAGCTGTCTTGGCCTTGCTCCAGTGGTCATGGGCTTGCTCAAGTTGTCTTGGCCTTGCTCCACTTAACTTGAACTTGCTCCACTTGTCTTCGGCTTGCTCCAGTTGTCTTAGGCTTGGTTGAGTTGTCTTGGACTTGCTCGACTTGTCTTGGGCTTTCTCAAGTTGTCTTTGGCTTGCTCCAGTTGTCTTGGCCTTGCTCCAGTTCTCTTCGCCTTGCTCCAGTTGCCTTGGGCTTGCCCTAGTTGTCTTGGGCTTGCTCCATTTGTCTTGGGCTTGCTCCCGTTTTATTGATCTTGCTCCAGTTGTACTGGGCTTGCTCCAGCTGCCTTGGCATTGCTCTAGTTTTCCTGGCATTGCTACAGTGGTCTTGGCTTTGCTCCAATTCTCTTAGCCTTCATCCAGTTGTCTTGGGCTTGCTCCTGTTTTCTTCGGCTTGCTCCAGTTGTCTTGGCCTTGCTCAAGTTGTATTGGCCTTGCGCCAGTTGTCTTGGGCCTGCTGAAGTTGTCTTGGGCTTGCTCCAGTTTTCTTGGCCTTGCTACAGTTGTCTTGGCCTTGCTCTAGTTTTCTTGGGCTTGCTTCAATTGTCTTGTGCTTGCTCCAGTTTTCTTGTCCTTGCTCGAGTTGTATTGGCCTTACAATAGTTCTTGTGAGATTGCTCCATCTGCCTTGGCCTTGCTCCAGTTCTCTTGGCCTTGCTCCAATTGTCTTTGCCTCGCTCTAGTTGTCTTGCCCTTGCTCAAGTTGTCTTGGGCCTGCTCTAATTCTATTGGGCTTGCTCATGTTGTCGTGGCCTTGCTCCACTTGTCTTTGCCATGCTCCAGTTTTCTTTGGCTTGTTTGAGTTGTCTTGGGCTTGCTCAAGGTTTCCTGGGCTTGCTCCAGTTTTATTGGCCTTCCTCCAGCTGCCTTGGCCTTGCTCCAGTTGTCTTGGGTTTGCTCTAGTTGTCTTGGATTTGCTTGAGTTATCTTTGCCTTGCTCCAGTTGTCTTTGGCTTGATCCAGGTTTCTTATCCTTGGTCCAGGTGTCATAGCGTTGTTCCAATTATATGGGGCTTGCTCCACTTGTCTTGGGCTTGCTCGAGTTATCTTAGCCTTCCTCTAGTTATCTTCCACTTTCTCCAGTTGTCTTGGGCTTGCCCCAGCTATCTGGGCTTTCTCTAAATGTCTTGGGCTTGCTCAAGTTGTCGTGGCCCTGCTCCAGCTGTCTTGGGCTCGCTCTAGTTGTCTTGGCTTTGCTCTAGTGGTCTTTGGCTTGCTCAAGTTGTATTGGCCTTGCTCGACTTAACCTGGACTTGCTCTAGTTGTCTTGCGCTTGCTCCATTTGTCTTGGGCTTGCTCTAGTTGACTTCAGCTTGCTTAAGTTGTCTTTGGCTTGCTCCAGTTGTCTTGGAGTTACTCTAGTTGCCTTAGGCTTGCTCCTGTTGTCTTGGGCTTTCCCTAGTTGTCTTGGGCTTGCTCAGTCTGTCTTGGGCTTGCGCCCATTGTCTTGACCTTGCTCCAGTTGTCCTGGACTTGCTCTAGCTGTCTTGGCCTTGCTCTAATTTTCCTGGAATTTCTGAAGTGGTCTTGGCCTTGCTCCAGTTCTCTTATCCTTGCTTGAGTTGTCTTGGGCCTTCTCCTGTTTTCTTGGGCTTGCTCCAGTTCTCTTGGCCTTGCTCCAGTTGTCTTGGCTTTGCACCAGTTGTCTTGGACCTGCTCAAGTTTTCTTTGGCTTGCTCCAGTTTTATTTGCCTTGCTGCAGTTGTCTTGGCCTTGCCCCAGTTTTCTTGGGCTTGCTTCAACTGTGTTGGGCTTGCTCCACTTTTATTGTCCTTGCTCCAGTTGTATTGGCCTTGCTCCAGTTCTTATGGGATTGCTTTAGCTGCCTTGTTATTGCCTAAGCTCTTCTCGCCTTGCTCTAGGGGTCTTTGCCTTGCTCCAGTTGTCTTGGCCTTGCTCGAGTTGTCCTGGGCCTGCTCGAGTTGTCTTGGGCTTGCTCCAGTTGTATTGGCCTTGCTCCCCTTGTCTTGGCTTTTCTCCAGTTGCCTTTGGCCTGCTCCAGTTGTCTTGGGCTTGCTCTAGTTGTCCTTGGTTTGCTTCAGTTTTCTTCGCCTTGCTCCAGTTGCCTTGGCCTTGCTCTAAATGTCTTGGGCTTGCTCCAGTTGTCGTTGGTTTGCTCCAGTTGTCTTGGCTTTGCTCTGGTTGTCTTGGACTTGCTTCAGTTGTCTTGGGCTTACTCTAGTTGTCTTTGGCTTACTCCAGGTGTTTCTGGCTTGCTCCAAGTGGCTTCGGCTTGCTCCAGTTCTCTTGGCCTTCCTTTAGTTTTCGTGGGCTTGCTCCAGTCTTCTTGAGCTTGCTCCAGTTGTCTTTGGCTTGCACCCGGTTTCCTGGCCTTGTTTCAGTTATCTGAGGCTTACACCAGTCGTCTTGCGCTTGCACCTGTTGTCTTGGGCCTACTCCAGTTGTATTTGGCTTACTCCAGTTATCATGGCCTTGCTCTAGTAGTCTTGGGCTTGCTACATCTGTCTTCGCCTTGCCCTAGTTGTCTTTAGCTTGCTGCAGTTTTCTTGGGCTTGCGTAAGTTTTCTTGGGCTTCCTCCAGATGTCTTGACCTTGCTCTGGCTGTCTTGGCCTTGCTCCATTTGTCTTAGGCTCGGTCAAGTTGTCTTGGGCTTGCTCCAGTTGTCTTTGGCTTTCTCCAGTTATCTTGGCTTCATTTAGTTGTTATCGACTTCCACCAGTTGTCTTGTGCTTGCTCCAGCTGTCTTGGCCTTGCTCGAGTTGTCTTGGCCTTGCTCTTGTTGTTTTGGCCTTGCTCCACTTGTCTTGGCCTTTCTTTAGTTGACGTTGGCCTGGTCTAGTTGTATTCGGCTAACTGCAGGTATCTAAGGCCTGCTCCTGTTTCCTTTGTCCTGCACTAGCTGTCTTGGCCTTTCTCCAGTTCACGTTGGCTTGCTCCACATTTCTTGGGCTTGCTCTAGTTATATTGGCCTTGCTCCAGTTGTCTTGGAATTGCAGCAGTTTCCTTGAGATTGCTCAAAATGTCTTGGGCTTGCTCCAGTTGTCTTGGCCTTGCTCTTGTTGTCTTGGCCTTAGTCCAGTTGTGTTCGACCTCCTCCAGTTGCTGTGGGCTTGTTTGAGTTGCCTTGGGCTTGCGCCGGATGTCTTGGCCTTGCTCCTGTTCTCTTGGCCTTGCTCCAGTTTTCATGGGCTTGGTCCACTTGTCTTAGGCTTGCTCCAGCTATCTTGGGCTTACTCTAGTTGTCTTGTGTTTGCTCCAGGCATCTTGGCCTTGCTCCAATTATCTTTGGCTTGCTCCAGTTGTCTTTCGTTTACTCTAGTTGCCTTTGCCTTCCTCTAGCTGTCTTGGAATTGGTCCATTTGTCTTTGACTTGCTCCAGCTGTCTTGGGCTTGCTCTTGTTGTCTTGGGCTTGCTCCAGTTTTCGTGCCTTGCTCCAGATGTCTTGGCCTTGCTCCAGTTGTTTTAGGATTGCTGCAGGTGTATTGGGCTTGCTCTAGTTCTCCTAGCTTAGCTCCAATTTTATGGGGTTTGCTCCAGTTGTCTTGGGCTTGCTCTAGTTGTCTTGGGCTTGCTCCAGTTGTCTTTGCCTTGTTATATATTTGTCATTTTACATGTTTGTCATTTTATATATCTATCATTTTACATATATGTGATCTTATATACTTTGCCATTTTCTATATTTGTCACTTTACATATTCTTGAAGTATCAAATCTGACTAGCGTACCTAGATTAGTCCTGCCCATCTGGGGTGTGTTCTCCCAGTTGCCCTAGTGCCCCTTTGCTGCCCCGTGTGGTTTGCCACAGTGAATGGCGAACCTCAGGAGCCCAGCCACGGCTCACTCTGAACTCCTCATCCTTCCAAAAAAGCATTCCCTTGCTCGCCTTGATCTTCTTTTTTGCCTAAGTCCGGTTGCCTCGATCCCCCTCACAACTCTCGAGAGTGTCCCCCTTCATAGATCTCGAGAGCCACCTCCCCCTCATAGCCGAGAGCAGCAGTTGGCCCCGCGGCTCAATCTTGGCCTCCTCCTCCTCACGCTCTATTCAACATGGCATCAAGCCTGTGAATGGGCCTGTGGCCTCTGCTCTCTCGCTTCCACTTCCACTGTCCTGTGGTGCTACCGTCGCTCGTCGCCACTGCTTCCGCCACCGTCGGGCCCCGTTGTCTTCAGTGTGGGCACCGACCGCCGCCACCTCTGCCCCTGCTCGCTGTCCTCCCGGCCCTGTGGGGCATTGCCTCTGCCGCCGTCCCTTTTCCTATTCCGGTGCTGCCGTGGCTAGCCACATCCGCTCAGCCACGTCCACCCCTCTCTGGGCTTTCTTGTTTTCCCCTCCCCCTCCCTTTTTTGCTCGGTTTCTCACTCTATCCTAATGTCTATGGCCGCTCTTTTTTCTCGCTCCCTGTTTTTTGCTGGCTGCTCCTCTCCTTCTTCACTAACTCCTCCTTTTTTCTGTTCTCTCGTGCAGGTTTGTTCCCCCTCTTCTTCGTTCCTCTGGATAAGGCCTGGCTTTGGTCTTACCCCTTGGCCCCCAAGCTCTGGCTCTCGGCTCGGCCCTCGGCCTCTGGTCCTCGGGCCTCGGCTCTTGGCCCCTCCCCTCGGCCTTCGGACCTAGTCTAGGCTAGCCTCCTAGTCTTTATACTCTCTACGTTTATGCTCCTACCCAGTGGCTCTAGGCCTCTTGGCTTTGCCTCTAAAACTCTGAGACTCTGATCTCTGAACTTTGGACCGTTTGCCTGTGGCCTTTGGCCGACCCCCCCCCCCGCTGTTTAATTCTTGTCTGGCTCATGGAGCCCGGGGCCATCTACCCCAAAGAGGCCTGTCGGCCCTTTTCCGCTGGATCTCATCCCAGCTTTTTTCCTTGTTGCTCCACTCTCCCTCTCTTTCCTCCTCTCTCCCCTTTCACCTCTCTCCCCCGTCTCCCTCTCTCTCTCCCCCTCTCTCTGCTCTCTCTTTACTCCCTCCTCCACTTGCCTTCTTCCCCATCTCCCCTCTCTCTGTCCCCTTTTCCCCCTCTCTACATGTCTTTGCTCTCTCTGCTCTCTCCTCACCATCTCTCTCTCTCTCTTCTCTCCTCTTTCTCTTGTTGCTCTCTCTCTTTTCTCTCCTCTCTCTTCCCTCCTTGCTCTCCTCATCCTCTCTCCTCTTTCTGCGCTCTGCTCTCCCTTCCTCCCTCTCCATTCTCTCTCCTCCCCCTCTCCGCCCTCCCCACTCCACCTCTCTCTCTCTCTCCCTGCTCCCCACTGCATCCCCCCCTCTACTCTCTCTCTCTCCCCTGCCCACTCTCCCTCGCTTCTCTCTACCTCTCTCTGCCCCCCCCCCTCTCGGCTCCATCCTTCCTGTTCTTCTATCTGTCTTCCCTNCCCCCCCCGCTGTTTAATTCCTGTCTGGCTCATGGAGCCCGGGGCCATCTACCCCAAAGAGGCCTGTCGGCCCTTTTCCGACCTTGTGGCCCTGCTGTTCTGGTGTAGTAGGACCCCCCCGCTGGATCTCATCCCAGCTTTTTCCTTGTTGCTCCACTCTCCCTCTCTTTCCTCCTCTCTCCCCTTTCACCTCTCTCCCCCGTCTCCCTCTCTCTCTCCCCCTCGCTCTGCTCTCTCTTTACTCCCTCCTCCACTTGCCTTCTTCCCCATCTCCCCTCTCTCTCTCCCCTTTTCCCCCTCTCTACATGTCTTTGCTCTCTCTGCTCTCTCCTCACCATCTCTCTCTCTCTCTTCTCTCCTCTTTCTCTTGTTGCTCTCTCTCTTTTCTCTCCTCTCTCTTCCATCCTTGCTCTCCTCATCCTCTCTCCTCTTTCTGCGCTCTGCTCTCCCTTCCTCCCTCTCCATTCTCTCTCCTCCCCCTCTCCGCCCTCCCCACTCCACCTCTCTCTCTCTCCCTGCTCCCCACTGCATCCCCCCCTCTACTCTCTCTCTCTCCCCTGCCCACTCTCCCTCGCTTCTCTCTACCTCTCTCTGCCCCCCCCCCTCTCGGCTCCATCCTTCCTGTTCTTCTATCTGTCTTCCCTCTCTACTCTCTCTGCCTTGCTTGTGTTCTCCATTCCCTCTCTCTCTCTCCAACTCTCTTTGCTCTCTTCTATCTCTCTCTCTCCATCATGTCTCTTTTCTCCCCTCTCTCTCTTCGCTCTCTCTCCTTGCTCTCTTCTCTCTTCCCTTCTCGTTGTCCTCTCTCTCTCTCTCTCTCTCTCTCCAATCTCTGCTCTTCTCTCTATGCTCACTCTCCTCTATTTTATCTCTCTCCTCCCTGTGCTCTCTGCCCTCCCTCACTCTCTCTCCATTCTCTTTCCTCTCTCCCTCCCCGCCTTCTCTACCCCACTCCTCTCCCTCTCCCTTTCGCGCTCTCTCTCTCTCTCTGTCCTTTTTCTATCTCTCTCTCTGTCTCTTTGTCTCTCCCTCTCCTCTCTCTCCCTCTGTCTATCTCCCCCCATCCCCCTCTCTATCTCTCTCTTTCTCTCTCTCTCTCTCTCTCTCTCTTGCTCTCTCTCTCTCTCTCTTGCTCTCTCTCTCTCTCTCTTGCTCTCTCTCTCTCTCTCTTGCTCTCTCTCTCTCTCTCTTGCTCTCTCTCTCTCTCTCTTGCTCTCTCTCTCTCTCTCTTGCTCTCTCTCTCTCTCTCTTGCTCTCTCTCTCTCTCTCTTGCTCTCTCTCTCTCTCTCTTGCTCTCTCTCTCTCTCTCTTGCTCTCTCTCTCTCTCTCTTGCTCTCTCTCTCTCTCTCTTGCTCTCTCTCTCTCTCTCTTGCTCTCTCTCTCTCTCTCTTGCTCTCTCTCTCTCTCTCTTGCTCTCTCTCTCTCTCTCTTGCTCTCTCTCTCTCTCTCTTGCTCTCTCTCTCTCTCTCTTGCTCTCTCTCTCTCTCTCTTGCTCTCTCTCTCTCTCTCTTGCTCTCTCTCTCTCTCTCTTGCTCTCTCTCTCTCTCTCTTGCTCTCTCTCTCTCTCTCTTGCTCTCTCTCTCTCTCTCTTGCTCTCTCTCTCTCTCTCTTGCTCTCTCTCTCTCTCTCTTGCTCTCTCTCTCTCTCTCTTGCTCTCTCTCTCTCTCTCTTGCTCTCTCTCTCTCTCTCTTGCTCTCTCTCTCTCTCTCTTGCTCTCTCTCTCTCTCTCTTGCTCTCTCTCTCTCTCTCTTGCTCTCTCTCTCTCTCTCTTGCTCTCTCTCTCTCTCTCTTGCTCTCTCTCTCTCTTTCTCTCTCTCTTCCCCCCCTCACCAACCCTCTCCTCCATCCATTTTTATCCGTTTCCCGTCCTCCCACATCTCTCTCTCTCACGCTCTCTCTCCCCCTCTCCTCTGCCTCCCCCTATTTCTGTCCCTATCACTCCCTCCCTCTCTCTCTCTCTCACACACACACACACACTCTCTATCTCTCTCTTTCTCTCTCTCTCTTCCCCCCCCTCACCAACCCTCTCGTCCATCCATTTTTATCCGTTTCCCGACCTCCCACATCTCTCTCTCTCACGCTCTCTCTCCCCCTCTCTCTCTCTCCATCTCTTTCTCTCACCCCTCCCCATCTCTCTCTCCTCCCCTGTCTCCTCCTCTCTCTCTCGTTCTCTCTCACCTCACGGTTTCCTCTCTCTCTCTCTCCCTTGCTCCCTCTCTCCCTCCCCCCCCTCTCCCTCTCTATCTTTCTCCTTGCTCCACCGTCCTTCCTATGCTTGTTTTCCTGCTCTACCCCTTTTCCCCTTTTTTCCCTCTTCTTGCCACGTTCCTTCTCCCCAATCTCCCCCTTCTCGGATCTTCTGCTTTCCCTTCTGCCATCTCTTGGCCCCTATCCCATTATTATCTCTTGACTCCTGTCACATTGTACCTCGATATCCGCCCGTTCTCTCCGGCTTTCCCTTCCTTCATCCACCCTTCTGCCTTGCTTCCTCCCTCCTCTCCTTCCCTCTGCCACCCTCTTCCGTGATTCCTTTCCTCAACAGTGTCCTCTCCCTCATCCCCCTGGTCATCAGTTCTCCTGCTCTTTGCGTGTTCTGCTCCTTGGTCTTCGGCCCCTTGTGTGTGCGCGTGCTCTTGGGTCGTCCGTGTTTGTATCTTGTGGGTCTACGCGTACGCCCTGTCTTCTCTTCCGGACTATATCTATCAGAAATATGAATCCAACAAGGTCCTCTTTATACATCCCTTGGATAAATCCAAGCTCTCGACATCGGTTCAGGTCTTGCACCAAACCTCCTCCGCAACGGCTAGTCGGTCACGACCATTTAACCAGAATCCAAACACCCGTAATAAAACGACCACATCGTCAAGCGTCCATCTAGAGGAAAGAAGTAGTTAAACATTGCTTTGTCCTGTTTTGTTGTGTATACGGAGGATGTTCATTCCCTCCCTAGTTTAACCAAAACAATTCTGTCGATCATATTCCCTTTTGTTCCGCAACTTTGCCGCCGTGTCCTCTTTCTACTTGTACCTCGCACATCCTGCCTTTGCCAGCCTCTCACAGCTCTCGGCTCTTCACTCCGTCACTCTCCCTTCTTTGCTCAGTTCTCTCCCATTCAGCCATCACTCACCTCATTCTGCTTTCTCTCAGCAAATCGCCTACCACGACCCCTTGACACATTGACCCTTCCCAAGTCGTGCGGCTAGCTCCTTGGGACCGCTCTCGTTTTCGTTACCTCGCTGACGTACTCATGCATGTTCCAATGCTTCTACCTGCTTCTACTTCTGCTTGTCTTGTGCTTACATTATTTTGACATGGTATTAGAGCATTAGGCGACATCACCTGGTGACCAAGTGACCAAGTCATCACCCCGCGGCCATCAATGCTGCACCTCTTCGCCGTCACCGCTACCTCGCATCTCCTTGCTTTGTAAAAAGCTAACCTGAGCGGTACAGCTTGAAGTGCTCCTAGCACTCAAGAAAAACGTCTCGTCATCTTGAGAAAACCCCTGCGCTCATTGTGCGCCTGTGGCCAACAATTCGTGACCTGTCGTCCTGAACAGTTGCAAGTCGCTCCCAAGCCGCCACCGACCGTCAACTTCCAAGACGCTTCCATCTGCAAACCTATTACCACTCATCACCTCAGCCGCCACAAGTAGCTCCGTCTCCCATACCTCCCATCACTAGTTGCATCCACTACATTAGCCTCAACCTCCTCAGCTTCCCTACATTCTTCCCTTCGAGCCGCCCTCTCAAACCGCCCTCTAGTCTCATCAGCAACAGCAGCAAAACTTACGCCATCATGATATCGGACACCACCAGTCTTCCTGCTCCCATTGTGAGCCAACTAGGGAACAAGCCATCATTCTCCCGATCCCAGCGGAATAGTGTCCCTGCTTGTTGCACAATCCCCGCCGCTGCAGCCAACTCCCTCTTGCTGTCAGGATATCGGACACCACCGGTCTTCCTGTCCGTTGGTCTCAGACCAACTGGGGAAAAAGCCGTCACTCTCTTAAAAGCAGAGTATCTGACTGTCTCAGCGTCGCCTCTCATCTCACCATCCTCCGCCTGCCTGGCGCCCTACCTTCCACCTCTTGCACCATCATCAACCAACATTCCTCTCCACGTCATTCTCGGCTCCATCCTCATTGCATCATTTGTTATCTCCCTCCACGTGCCTCGTTTGAGTCATCAACTTCATCCTCCTCATCTCAACCCGATCTCTTTTTCTTCAAATCACATTTCATCATCATCCACGCCGCCTTCGCATCAATCTTCTTCATAAGTATCATTTCAAAGCGCACATGGTTTTGCCCCTGTGCCCACTCAGTCATCAGTCACCTCCATATTCCTCTGCCTCCACATCGCCTTTCGCTCGGTGCATGGATCTGCCCGGTCGCATTGCCTACTGTGCAACGACTTGCACCCACGCCGAGCCTTCCTGCAACGCACGCGGCTTAGCCCTGCGCCCATTATGTCATCATAAGCCTCTTCCCTTTTCATCGGTAATCATCATTAGCATATAAGGCTAGCACAAGGACCTAGAGGAGCTAGCTGGCCATCGTGCAGAAGCCTGCACCTATGCAGGTAGTAGATTTCTCGCGGCGCATAAGCCCTTACCTTCCCCTTGCCGCGTCCTATCCCTCTATCTCAGCAGGGCACGTGGTTTCGCCATTGCACCCACTCAATTGTTAAATTGCTCCTTCGCTTTCCGCATCATCTTTTTCTCGGCACAAGGATCCGCCTGGTCACATCGCTCAAGCTGGGACGGCCTACACCCATGCCGATAACTTCCGAGTACACGTGGTTTCTTCCCTGCGTCCACTCAATCGTCAATTGTTCCTCCGTGTTTGGTAGCACTTTTTGGTCAGCACAAGGATCTGGACAGTCGCCCGCCGCGCGGCGACCTACACCTATGCCGAAACTTCCCGCAGTGCACGTGGTTTTGCCCTTGCACCCACTCAAATCCTCAATTGCTCCTCTGCCCTCCACATCATCCCCTGCTTGGCACACAAATCCTCTTGATCGCATTGCCTGCTTCGACCTGCACCCACTCCAACCTCTGCAGCTCTTCCCTTCCTTCTCATCACCCATACTCACTCTCCTTTTCTTCTTCCAACATCCCTAGCAAGATAAGACCTGCTAAGACTCCACTAGTCAACAGACATTAGCAACCGCCACACATACTCTCGACAATCCACCATCATGGCAGTACAAGCCCTCGACTGAAAACATATTTACATTCTTGATTAGCTCGGAGAAAATATCCACGACTGGTATGGCGGAATACAAGTCAAGACTAAGTACTCCTTTCTTCATGGATATCAACTCTCCCTCTTTCTAGAAGGAGTTCATGACAATCCCGAGGGTCCCCTTTCTTGGCCTTGCTCCAGTTGTATTGGCCTTCCTCCAGTTGTCCTGGGCTTGCTCCAGTTGTCTTGGGCTTGCTCTTGTTTTACTGGCCTTATTTCAGTTTTTCTGGCCTTGCTCCGGTTGTCTTAGCCTTGCTCAACCTGTCTTGGACTTGCTCCATTTATCTCGAGCTTGATTCAGTTGTCTTGCCCTTGCTCCTGTTGTCTAGGCCTTCCTCCAGTTGTCTTAGGCTTGCTTTAGTAGTCTCGAGGTTGCTCCAATTGTCTTGGCCTTGCTCCAGTTGTATGAGGCTTGCTCCAGCTTGTTGGGGCTTGCCCTAGTTGTCTTGGGCTTTCTCTAGTTGTCTTGAGTTTCCTTGATTTGTATTGTCCTTTCTCCAGTGGTCTTGGGATTGCCACAGTTGTCTTGGCCTTGATCCACTTGTATTGGCCTTGATCCAGTTGTCTTAGCCTTGCTCTTGTTATCTTGGCTTTGCTTCATTTGTATTGGGCCTGCTCCAAATGTCTTTAACTTGCTCCAGTTGTCTTGGCCTTGCTCCACTTGTCTTGGCTCTGCTCCAGTTTTCTTTGGCCTGCTACACTTGTCTTGGGCGTGCTCTAGCTGTCTTGAGCTTGCTCTAGTTTTATTGGCCTTGCTCCAGTTGTCTTGGCCTTGCTCCAGGTTTATTGGGCTTGCTCTAGTTGTCTTGGGCTTGCTCCAGTTGTCTTAGCCTTCTCTAGTTATCTTGGACTTGCTTCAGTTGTCTTGCGCTTGCTCTAGTTGTATTGGGCTTGCTCTAGTTGTCTTGGGCTTGCTCCAGTTGTCTTAGCCTTCTCTAGTTATCTTGGACTTGCTTCAGTTGTCTTGCGCTTGCTCTAGTTGTATTGGGCTTGCTCTAGTTTCCTTTGTGTTTCTCTAGTTGTCTTGGCCTCGCTCTTGTTGTTTTTGGCTTGCTCCAAGTGTCTTGAGCTTGCTCTAGTTGTTTTGGCCTTTCTCCAGTTGTCTTGGGATTGCTCCAGGTTTCTTGGACTTGTTCGAGTTGTCTTGGGCTCGTCCAATTGTCTTGGGCTTGCTCCAGTTGTATTGGGCTTGCTTTAGATGTCTCGGCCTTGGTCGAGTAGTATTGGCCTTGCCCTAGTTGTCTTGGGCTTGCTCCAGTTGCCTTCGGCTTGCATCAATTGTCTTGGGTATGCTCCAGTTGTCTTGGCCTTGCTCCAGCTGTCTTGGCCTTGCTACAGTTGTCTTGGGCTTGGTCCACTTGACCTGGTCTTGCTCTAGTTGTCTTGGGTTTTTTCTTGTTATCTTGAGCTTGCTCCAGTTGTCTTAGACTTGCTCCAGTTGTCTTGGGCTTGATCAAGTTGTATGAGGCTTCCACCAGTTGTCCTTGGCTTGCTTCAGTTGTCTTGGCTTTGCTCCAGTTATCTTTGCCTTGCTCCAGTTGTCTTTGGCTTGATGTAGTTTTCAGAGCCTTGCTCTAGCTGTCTAGGCGTTGCTTCGATTATCTACGGCTTGCTCCAGTTCTCTTAGGCTTGCTTCAGTTGTCTTTGCCTTCCTCAAGTTATCTTCCGCTTTCTCCAGTTGTCTTGGCCTTGCCATAGCTGTCTTGGGCTTGCTCAAAATGTCTTGGGCTTGCTCAAGTTGTTTTGGCCTTGCTCCAGCTGTCTGGGGCTCCCTCTAGCTGTGTTGGCCTTGCTCCAGTGGTCTTGGGCTTGCTCAAGTTATCTTGGCATTACTCCACTTGACTTGGACTTGCTCCACTTGTCTTGGGCTTAGTCGAGCTGTCTTGGGCTTGGTCGAGTTGTCTTGGGCTTGCCCTAGTTGTCTTGGGCTTGCCCCATTTATCTTGGGCTTGCTCTCGTTTTATTGACCTCGCTTCAGTTGTACTAGGCTTGCTCGAGCTGTCTTGGCCTTGCTCTAGTTTTACTAGCATTGGTACAGTGGTCTTGGCCTTGCTCCAATTCTCTTAGCCTTCATCCAGTTGTCTTGGGCCTGCTCCTGTTTTCTTTGGCTTGCTCCAGTTGTCTTGGCCTTGCTCCAGTTGTCTTGGCCTTGCTCCAGTTGTCTAAGGTCTGCTCAAGTTGTCTGGGGCTTGCTCCAGTTTTCTTGGCCTTGTGCAGTCGTCTGGCCTTGCTCAAGTTTTCTTGGGCCTGCTCCAATTGCCTTGTGCTTGCTCCAGTTTTCTTGTTAGTGCCCCAGTTGTCTTGGCCTTGCTCCAATTCTTTAGGGATTGCCCCATCTGCCTTGGCCTTGCTCCAGTTCTCTTGGCCTTGCTCTAGTTATCTTTGCCTTGCTCCAGTTGTCTTGGCCTTGCTCTAGTTGTCTTGGGCCCGCTCTAATTCTATTGGGCTTGCTCTTGTTGTCTTGGCCTTGCTCCAATTGTCTTGGCCCTGCTCCAGTTGTCTTTGGCTTGCTCTAGTTGTCTTGGGCTTGCTTCAGGTTTCCTAGGCTGGCTCCATTTTTCTTTGTCTTGCTCCAGTTGCCTTGGACTTGCTCCAGTTGTCTTGGGTTTGCTCCAGTTGTCTTGGATTTGCTCCAGTTATCTTTGTCTTGCTCCAGTTGTCTTTGGCTTGATCCAGTTTTCATCTCCTTGCTCCAGCTGTCCTGGCGTTGCTCCAGCTATATGGGGCTTGCTCCAGTTGTCTTGGGCTTGCTGGAGTTATCTTAGCCTTCCTCCAGTTGTCTTCCGTTCTCTCTAGTTGTCTTGGGCTTGCCCCAGCTGTCTGGGCTTTCTCTATATATCTTGGGCTTGCTCAAGTTGTCTTGGCCCTGCTCCTGCTGTCTTGGGCTCGCTCTAGCTGTCTTGGCCTTGCTCCAGTGGTCTTGGGCTTGCTCAAGTTGTCTTGGCCTTGCTCCACTTGACTTGGACTTGCTCTAGTTGTCTTGGGCTTGCTCCAGTTGCCTTGGGCTAGGTCGAGTTGTCTGGGGCTTGCTCTAGTTGACTTGGGCTCGCTTAAGTTGTATTTGGCTTGCTCCAGTTGTCTTGGCTTTGCTCAAGTTGTCTTAGGCTTGTTCTAGTTGTCTTGGGCTTTCCCTAGTTGTCTTGGGCTTGCTCTAGTTGACTTGGGCTCGCTTAAGTTGTATTTGGCTTGCTCCAGTTGTCTTGGCTTTGCTCAAGTTGTCTTAGGCTTGTTCTAGTTGTCTTGGGCTTTCCCTAGTTGTCTTGGGCTTGCTCCAGTTATCTTGGGCTTGCTCTCGTTGTCTTAACCTTGCTCCAGTTGTCCTGGGCTTGCTCCAGCTGTCTTGGCCTTGCTCTAATTTTATTGGAATTTCTCCAGTGATCTTGGCCTTGCTCAAGTTCTCTTAGCCTTGCTTCAGTTGTCTTGGGCTTGCTCCTGTTTTCTTGGGCTTGCTCCAGTTGTCTTGGCCTTGCTCCAGTAGTCTTGGCCTTGCTCTAGTTGTCTTGGGCCTGCTCAAGTTGTCTTGGGCTTACTCCCGTTTTCTTGGCCTTCATGCAATTGTCTTGGCCGTGCTCCAGTTTTCTTGGGCTTGCTCCAACTATGTTGGGCTTGCTCCTGTTTTCTTGTCCTTGCTCCAGTTGTCTTGGCCTTGCTCCAGTTCTTTTGGGATTGCTTTAGCTGCCTTGGTCTTGCTCAAGCTCTCTTGGCCTTGCTCCAGTTGTTTTTGCCTTGCTCCAGTTGTCTTGGCCTTGCTCCAGCTGTCTTGGGCCTGCTCTAATTGTCTTTGGCTTGCTCGAATTTTCTTGGTCTTGCTCCACTTGTCTTGGCTGTGCTCCACTTTTCTTTGGCATGCTCTAGTTGTCTTGGGCTTGCTCCAGTTGTCCAAGGCTTGCTCCACTTTTATTGGCCTTGCTCCAGTTGCCTTGGCCTTGCTCTAGTTGTCTTGGGCTTGCTCCAGTTGTCATGGGCTTGCTCCACTTGTCTTGGCCTTGCTCTGGTTGTCTTGGACTTGCTTCAGTTGTCTTATGCTTACTCTAGTTGTCTTTGGCTTGCTCCAGGTGTTTTTGGCTTGCTCCAAGTGGCTTGGCCTTGCTCCAGTTAACTTCAGTCTGCACCCGGTTTCATGGCCTTGTTTCAGTTATCTGAGGCTTACTCCAGTTGTCTTGCGCTTGCACCAGTTGTCTTGGGCTTGCTTTCATTGTATTTGGCTTACTCCAGTTATCTTGGCCTTGCTCGAGTAGTCTTGGGCTTGCTGCATCTGTCTTGGCCTTGCCCTAGTTGTCTTTGGCTTGCTCCTGTTTTCTTGGGTTTGTGTAAGTTGTGTTGGGCTTCCTCCAGATGTATTGACCTTGCTCTAGCTGTCTTGGCCTTGCTCCAGTTGTCTTGGCCTCGGTCAAGTTGTCTAAGGCTTGCTCCTGTTGTCTTGGGCTTGCTCCATTTGTCTTGGCCTTATTTTAGTTGTCCTGGACTTGCACCAGTTGTCTTGGGCTTGCTCAAGCTGTCTTGGCCTTGCTCAAGTTGTCTTGGCCTTGCTCTTGTTGTTGTTTGGCCTTCCTCCACTTGTCTTGGCCTTTCTTTGGTTGTTCTTTGCCTGGTCTAGTTGTATTAGGCTCACTCTAGTTGTTTAAGGCTTGCTCCTGTTTCCTTTGTATTGCACTAGTTGTATTGGGCTTTCTCCAGTTCACGTTGGCTTGCTCCACATTTCTTGGGCTCGCTCTAGTTATCTTGGCCTTGCTCCAGTTGTCTTGGGCTTGCTCAAGCTGTCTTGGCCTTGCTCCCGTTGTCTTGGCCTCGGTCAAGTTGTCTAAGGCTTGCTCCTGTTTCCTTTGTATTGCACTAGTTGTATTGGGCTTTCTCCAGTTCACGTTGGCTTGCTCCACATTTCTTGGGCTCGCTCTAGTTATCTTGGCCTTGATCCTGTTATCTTGGAATTGCACCAGTTTCCTTGAGATTGCTCTAGTTGTCTTGGGCTTGCTCCAGTTGTCTAGGCTTTGCTCTGGTTGTCTTGGCCTTAGTCCACTTGTGTTCGACCTCCTCCAGTGTTCGTGGGCTTGTTTCAGTTGTCTTGGTCTTGCTCCGGTTGTCTTGGCCTTGTTCATATTCTCTTGGCCTTACTCAAGTTTTCATGGGCTTGGTCCACTTGTCTTGGGCTTGTTCCAGTTATCTTGGGCTTGTTCCAGCTGTCTTGTGCTTGATCCAGGTATCTTGGCCTTGCTCCAATTATCTTTGGCTTGCTCCAGTTGTCTTTGGTTTACTCCACTTGCCTTGGCCTTGCTCCATCTGTCTTGGAATTGGTCCATTTGTCTTCGGCTTGCTCCAGCTGTCTTGGGCTTGCTCTAGTTATCTTGGGCTTGCTCCAGTTTTCTTGGCCTTGCTCCAGTTGTCTTGGCATTGTTCTAGTTGTTGTAGGATTGCTGTAGGTGTATTGGGCTAACTCCAGTTGTACTGGCATAGCTCCTGTTCTATGGGGTTTGTTCTAGTTGTCCTGGGCTTGCTCCAGTTGTATTGGGCTTGCTCCGGCTGTCTTGGCCTTGTTATATATTTGTCATTTAACATGTTTGTCATTTTTTATATTTATCATTTTACATATTTGTCATCTTACATACATGGCCATTTTCTATATTTGTCACTTAACATATTATTAAAGTATCAAACCTGACTAGCGCACGTAGATTAGTCCTGCCCGTATGGGGTGTGTTCTCCCTGTTGCCCTAGTGCCCCTTTCCTGCCCTGTGTGGTTTGGCACACTGAATGGCGAACCTCAGGAGCAGTCACGCGATCTGATAGGGGTCCGCGTGGCTCATTTTAAACTCCTCATTCTTTCCAAAAAGCATTCCCACGCTCGCCTCGATCTCCTTTTCCGCCTAAGTCGTGTTGCCTCAATCCCCCTCACAACTTTCGAGAGTATCCCCCTTCAGAGATCTTGAGAGCGACCTCCCTCTCACAGCCGAGACCAGCAGTTGGCCCCGTGGCTAACTCTCGGCCTCCTCCTCCTCACGCTCTATTTAACATGGCATCAAGCCTGTGACTGAGCCTGTGGCTTCCGCTCTCCCGCTTCCACTTCCACTGTCCCGTGGTGCTACCGTCGCTCGTCGCCACTGCTTCCGCCATCGTGGGGCCCCGTCGTCTTCAGTGTGGGCGCCGACCACCGCCACCTTGGCCCCTACTCGCTGTCCTTCCGGCCCTGTGGGACGTTGCCTCCGTCACCGTCCCTTCTCC
>SZWC01007063.1:0-13553 GCA_023375785.1 Penium margaritaceum
TGTAACCATGGGATGAACATCCTTAGGGCTATGTGGAACTTCAAAAGGTAAACTACCCACTGAATTGTCATTCCTAAGGGCATCATTCCACGGGGGGGTGTCCTGGGAGCAGTTTTGCATGCTCCTTTCAGGTAACCAACCCTTCCATATGGTATATGTGGTGTACCAAATGTTTCCTGCGTTTTTCTGGGCACATATTTGGATGGGGAGTGACGATTATCGATGAAAACAATATAAGAGTGTTATGTCATGTTTATTATTAGGTATTTCATTTTTAGCCTATTCAAGTTTTTTTTATGTGGAAATCGATGTGTTAAGGTCTTTCATCAAACTTAACATGGTCTTAGAGTTGGAATGATGGCAGAGTTACGATAACCTTTTTATTGTTCCAGGCAGACTCTGTAGTGAAATTTCTTACCAAATGAAATTTTATTATTGGCAAGGGAGAAGGTGAAATGGGACTCGCATTAGTCGCAGATCAAAAGGATAAATCTTGGAAGAAATATGATGGTTGCTTCCTTTACATTTCTAAGTAAAAATAGGCGTAGCTCATTGTCTTGTGAAATGGTTTGCATAATGAAAAAAATATTGACAACAGGTGGTGGAATGTATTCTAGTTATTCACTAATGTGGATTGACTCCCGTAGAGTTTTCACTTTTTCATCTCAAGTAGATGATCATGAGCAGTTTCGTACAAATGATGAGATGTTGATAAACTTATGGTGTTTCTTCTGAAGTTGATTAACCATTTATCTAGGAAGTGGAGTGGGTGAATAACTTTGTAGAGTGGGATGATTTCGGATTCCATGAGCTTCAGGTTGTTTGGAACAAGTCTCCAAATATATGAGACATGTGTCATTTGCGAAACCCATGAAGCAACCGTTTGTAACTTGGACAAGCAAGCGGCCGATCAGGCCATGAACATCCTAAGTCTCACATTCAATTTTGGTGATTTTTAGGTCATGTTTAATGGCCATTGTCTGGGTGGTGTAACTCAAATTATTTCTTCTCCCACATTAGACGAGGCCGGGGGGGGGGGTAATTGGTGAAGTCAATCATGCGCCTAAATTTGAAAGTTGTCGTCGCATTTGTTTTGGGATCATAAATGGCTTAGGCTGATGTATGAATGAGATGATTCTTCACACATGTTGGACTTTTTTAAGTCCATAGGGGAGAGGCAATCAATATATCTCCGAGTGAGGTTGGTTGTTACCGCTCCGTCACTTGTCGAAAGAAGTATTATTGTTCAATTTTTTTATTGAAATAGGAAATTTTATGATTTAATCTAAAGTGGTCCTTGTTCAAGGGAAGCAAGAAGCGATTGAAAGACAAGTACATTTCTAGGAGCACATGATGTGGAGAAGTTGGGGATGGATGACAGAGCTTGTAATGACAACATTCGAGCCATTCCAACCATGTAGAAATTTGTACTTTTCTAACTCTTAGAGGGTTTTGGGTAGACAATGAAAAGGTATCCTCAATATTTGAAGTTTTTAAAAATACGTGTAAGGATAAGAAACATTTTGACTCTTCAGGCCACTTGTGCACAAAACATATTTCTGGACAGACCACACCCATACTACCTTCTTTTTGTAAGATACTTTCCATGTTTTACGTCATTTCAATGTGCCAAACATGACGTAATAAGTTAAAATAAGAATTTGTTATATAATTTTACGTGGATTTAGATAGAGGATAGAATAACATAAGATTTTAATAGAGATATGCACGTTCGATATAGTGTTCTATTCATAAGTGTATTGGGTGTTTGCACTAGACCTTGAATCTTTAATTTGACTACTTATTTGGTTCCACATGATGCTTGAGCTTGCTCTTGGTATAGGTTGAGTCTAAAAAAATGCTTAGGTTGGTTTCACATGTGATGCAAGTGGAACGATACATTGGGTTTATTTGTCCCATTAAGATGATGAAGATTCTTGAGGCATTATTTTCACTATTATGAGCGTTTTTCATTCATCCAAGATCGTTGATGGTACATCAGTAAGCTCTTCATCTTTTGCAAAGATCGTTATGTTGTTAGCATATGCTCCAATATCTGCAATGGGTTGCCTTGCTAAAAAAGGTTTTGAGGTTTGGGTTTTGGTTTAACGGCTTTATATCAGTTACGCAAAGTATGGGTGCTAATGTACCACTGTGTTGTAGGTTTGTTTGTGAAATAATTTATTTTTCTTTGTGAACATTATGAATAATATCTTTTTAGTCCATGTGATCGTACATCAGATAAAATGTGTGTATGTTGAGGGGGAGCCTATTAGTTCCATGTTCTTTCAGAGATGTTGTTTGTGTAGTGTACCATAAGATTTTGTGGACTTTAAAAAAACGAAGGTTAGATTTTCATTGGAGTGATCTGTTCAATGTTCCATAATGAATGAAAGAACATCCATGATGTTTCTTCATTGAACAAAACCAGTCTTCTCTAAACTAATGATGTATGGGAGAAACTTCTTGGGTTTACAAGTTAGTATTTTCATAAGACTTTGTAGCTGTTTTTCAGCAAGAGACATGGGTGGATACTTCCCGATGTATATTTGATTGCCTTCATTGGAAATTCGGCATATTTATTTTTCTATATAATCTGGGTGACTCGATGGATCGATAGGAAATTATTGAAATACATTCTATAGGCGTAGGATAATGTCACATGGATGAGCTTGGAAGAACTATGGTGGAAGACCATTTAAGCATGCGCATAAACTCCTCCCTTTTTAGGGAGATCTTACCATGTCAAGGATTTCTTCTCAAATGGTTGGACTTCAGGTGTCGTACATGAGTTAAATAAGGAACTAGACATGTGAGGGTACGATGGAGTTTTATATTGAGGGGGGTGTACATGCCCTGAGATGTAAAGTAGAATATATACGTTACATGTTTTTCATGTCACGTATGACGGTTGTTGATGTTTACCCACATCTGATGGCGGTTTGGCTAAAATGTATCTATTGGTGCATTTTATCTGAATTGAAGGGAAAGAAAATTTACCTCCTTAAATAGATGGAGACGAGGCTAAAATCATTGCCTCTACAACATCTATGCTGGAGGCGATGACCCTTTAGCTTCCAATTAAAGGGTAGTTGGTCAACCTTCCACAACAACCTCTTACAACCTCTTGGAGACCCTTCAGTTATCATCACATCTTCAACCTCCAGAGGTCCATTAGGTGCTAGTGACCTTTCATCTTCTAGGTTACTCTTCAGCTAGCATGGGTGATTATGTGACCACCCAGGTGGTTATACAACTACATACAACCTCCAAGGAAGGAGCCTCCACGGAGGCCCTCCCTAGAATACTTAGGGGGCTCAGTCCATTCAGCAGATGAACGCCTTGACATGCCTTCAAACATGATCAGATTCCTTCTAATGCCTCCGGGGTCTACCTATACAAGCCTTAGCCTCTGACACTACAAGCCAATGCCTTAGGACGCACCTTCTACGAAGGCGTTTACCTTCTTCAGTGCAAGCTAGAGGCTCTACAAGCAGTCTGCCCCAGGTTTGGTTCTCATACTTAGTCTCGAGGCATCCAGGGCGGACTTCTTGTGGGTCCAAAAGTCCACACTTGTAGCTACTTCCCTGCAANCCTTCCACAACAACCTCTTACAACCTCTTGGAGACCCTTCAGTTATCATCACATCTTCAACCTCCAGAGGTCCATTAGGTGCTAGTGACCTTTCATCTTCTAGGTTACTCTTCAGCTGGCATGGGTGATTATGTGACCACCCAGGTGGTTATACAACTACATACAACCTCCAAGGAAGGAGCCTCCACGGAGGCCCTCCCTAGAATACTTAGGGGGCTCAGTCCATTCAGCAGATGAACGCCTTGACATGCCTTCAAACATGATCAGATTCCTTCTAATGCCTCCGGGGTCTACCTATACAAGCCTTAGCCTCTGACACTACAAGCCAATGCCTTAGGACGCACCTTCTACGAAGGCGTTTACCTTCTTCAGTGCAAGCTAGAGGCTCTACAAGCAGTCTGCCCCAGGTTTGGTTCTCATACTTAGTCTCGAGGCATCCAGGGCGGACTTCTTGTGGGTCCAAAAGTCCACACTTGTAGCTACTTCCCTGCAACAGGCTCATGGAACTCTTCATGCACTACTCCATGTGATCTAAAATTTCCTACAGATATTTCAGATTCCATCGTTCACACCTTCTCCGTCTATATTTCAATCCAAACTCAACCATACACCTTTTGCAAAATTTGACATGGTATCTAAGCATAACAGCAGCCTTTGAAAACAAGGAAGGGTTCCATCACACGCGCAGCACCATGGTAGGCAAGCTGGAAGACTTATACGATGTGGATGTGGTTGTAGACATCCAACGCGTTCAATAACAAGCTTTCACCACAAGCCTACTCTCCAAGGATCTGCAGCTCATTATGGACATCTATACACTCTAGTCCTTGTTCTCTGTGAATATTCCCCCCAAGTTTGAGGTTGACATGTTAAGCTTGCATGAATAGTCCACAAGGTGGGCACAAGAAGCGGAATCATCCGCTCAATCAAACACAACACCAATTGACAAAGCTAGAGAAGCAAAATACATTGTCAAAGAGGTTAAATAAATTAAAACAATGACCTACACCATGTGAGCTCACGAAGTTATAGAAGGAGAATATCCCCTCAACGAGGTATCATACATTACTGCAATGGCTTAAATAATGCCAATTGATAAAGCTGGAGAAGGAACAGATCCTCTCACAAGGGTAGCAAATATTTCTATGAAGACTTACACAATGCTAGTTGACAAAGCGGGAGAAGTAGCAACTCCTCTCATAGGGGTAGCACACATTCCTACAACTTACACAATTCCAGCTAAAGAAGGTAGAGGAGCACCAAATCCATTCATAAGAGTAGAATACATGGCTATGATGACTTGCACAATGGTATTTGATGAGGCTAGAGGAGGAGCATATACTCTCATAAGGGTAGTGGACATTACTACTGTAATTTCTATAGTAGTAGAAGTTGCTATGATGGATTACTCAATGCCAACTAACATAGTTGAAGCAACAACAAATCGTCACATAGGGGTAGTAGAAGTTGCTACAACATTTTAGATCCTGGAACATGACAAACCTTGAGTTGTAGCAGATTTTCTCGAAGGGGGGGCAACTATTACTACAACATTTGACAACAAACTAGCTGAAGAAGCTACAGCGGTAGCAGATTTCTCTGCCATGCTAGTATGCACTACTACAATATTCTACACAATGCATGCTGTCAAATCTAGAAAAAGTTGCTTGTATATCCAATGAGGCAATGACCATTGATACAACATTTTACATCAAACGTGATGATAAAGTTAAGGTGTCAAGATTTTCTGCAACGGCAACGAACACTGATGCAACTTCTTTCAACAATCCTTTGAACATGGCTAGAATTAAAGAACATGAAGCTCAATTTCTGTCAATCTCCACTACACCACCACTTAACAAAGCTACATCAGAAAAGCATGAAGCTCGTTGTGCTTCAACCACCACTCCGCTATGTGCTGAAACATCTGGGACAGAAGAGCATGAAGCTCTTTCTACATCAACCATCTCTATGCTTCCAGCTGACAAACTGGAATAGAAGAGCTTGAAGCTCTTTCTATTTCAACCATGACTACACGGTTAGCAAACAAAGCTATAACAGAAGAGCCAAATGCTCTTTCCGCATCAACCACAACCAAACCACCAACTGATGAGGTTGGAACAAAATAGTTAGAATCTCTCACCACTTCAATCACCACTATGCCACCAACTAAGAAAGGTGGAACGAAAGAGGTTGAAGCTCTTTTGCGTCAACCGCCTCTACGCCACCAGGTGATAAATTTGGATTTAAAAAAGCGCTTTGTGCTTCAACCACCACCATGCTACCAGTTGAAAAATCTGGAACAAAAGAGATTAAATCTCTTTCTATGTCAACGACAACAACACCGCCAAATGAATAAGCTATAAAAGAAGAGCATGAATCTCTTTCTACATCAACTACCACTATGCCACCTTCTGACAAAGCTGAAATAATAGAGCATAAAGCTCTTTCTACATCAGCTTATCCCATGCTATCATTTGACAATTTTAGAATAGAAGAGTATGCAACTCTTTTTCTGTCAATCGCAACTACACCGCCAGCTGACAAAGCTGAAACAAAATAGCTCGAAGCTATTTTTATGAATACTACAACTACGTCGCTAGTTGACAAAGATACAAAAACTAAAACATGTTCTGGTATGGCTACGGACAATGATGCAAGATTCTACTCAATCTCCAGTTGGCAGGGCTAGACCACAAGAGGGAGAACATTCTTTCAAGTCAACTATGAGAGTTCCATCATCTACAAATTTGGCCAACAAAGCCGGACATCAGTACATCTGCCCATAGATGCAACAAGCATTAGTACGGCAAATTCTTCATGACTAGCTGATGAAGCTGGTAACAACACAACCATTTAAGCATTTGGATGCAACTCAGCATTCTACCCATCGATATGGCAAGCAAAGCTTCAAGGTGGAACCACTCCCACTTGTCGATAAGGTGTTGCCAACTGTTATATGTCCTGGTAAAGGCATTCAACTCTTTGCCTCTGCTTGTGAAGATTGGACACACAGCTCATCACTTTTTGTGAAGTTCGAATGTTTTTTTCCAGAGTGCAGAATGTACCAAAAGAACAATCCTCATCATCATCGAGTGTGAAGGTGAGAATTACATCCAAGGAGCCAGCATCCATCTTCATAAAAACTCACAAGCTCAACGAGAAGACCGTTTACGACCACTAGCTGTTCGTGGTGTCCGTATGAAGAGCGGCCGATAAGATAGAATCTCCACTTTCGGATCCCTTACCAATCAACAAATCCTAAGCTCCCTTTTCCATCAAGCACGTGCCCACTACCGCATAGTGTACCCTTGAAGCACCAAACCTACAATGCCATCATCTAAATGATCCCCAGTCACCGTAAGAATTCTCATAGCAACACTATGTTTGTAACACAAAGCCAAAGAATGAAACTTTCTTCATTTTATACCCGAATGTGGAATAGGAGTCTACACGTCTTGGAAATTATTTGAAAGCTCCATCACTGTTCCACACATTTGTGCAACACGAGTTGATGACTCCACTTTTTATACTTCACCGGTACCGCCTCTGCTATTTACTCCTTTGGTGCCTCTTCCGGGAGTACGGGTAATGAATATGAAAGCGAGAAAATGTCTTTCTTGCTTGGAGCGACCATAAATTTAAGCCTGCAACGGTCTTCATCATCAAATTCCACATCATCTGAGAATGCAACTACGAATCAAACACAATCAATGGCGCTGCAAATGGTGGTCAAATGGCCATGGTAGGTGTAGATCTAGCTCGCGGCTAACAAAAAAAAGTCCAAGTGTCCTAGTAATAAGGAACACCCTTGTTACGGGTGAGGCTCGATAGTCGAGCCTCACCCGTCGGCCGGTGAGCGAAGCTCACCGGCCAACAGCGAGGTCGAGGGCGAACTCGTCCCTCGACCCGGAAAAGTCGCGGCACTGGCCGCACCTACCCATGAACGACCAAACTAGGCCAGATGTTAGCAAACCTATTCTAGTCCTAAGAAACAACAGTCAGGAGGTCTCGATTAGGTTTGTTAAGCAAGGTGACATAGTATCCTAGTGCAAGTCGAAGGACTCAATTAGGTTAGGCAGCAGGCATGGGTCGACGGCCGGTAGGAGACAAATGACGGCGCGGCCAAGGAGAGGGAAGGCCGTGCGTCGTAGGTGGTCTCCGGGTCTAGCGTGGATCACCACCGGCCGCCGGGTCCACATGCACTGCACACCCACGGCAACACACGAGGCAGAAATATATACACAGGGTTATCACGCCCCCTTGGCTGAGGGTGTCGCATGCATGCAACCAAGTTGGTGGAGTTGGACAAGAAGAGTTGAGGAAGGTAGGGCTTTGGTGAGGAAGTCTGCGAGTTGCTCATCCCCGCTCACACCACACACTTGGACCACACCAGATTCTACTGCCTCACGTACAAAATGGTGCTCAACACTGATATGCTTCGTGCGTGGGTGCAAGACGCCATCATTGGCTGTGATGCGACGTGCAGCTGAACTATCACTGTGCAATGGTACAGGTCCCACAGGCATGCCCAGTTCCCCCAATAGTCGACGCAACCACGTGGCTTCACATGCTGCCTCACCCAACGCCATGTATTCTGCCTCCGCAACACTTCGTGCAACACATGACTGTTTGGCACTTCGCCAAGAGACAGTCGTGCCCCAAATGCGAAACACATACCCTCCCCGACTACGTGCATGTCTGTCCCGTGCATAATCACTGTCAGAGTATCCATCAAGCAAGATGCCCGTGCCAGGGGTGAAGACAAGACCCAGCGAGGCAGTGTCAAACACATAGCGCAGCAGCTTGAGCAATGCCTTGTGGTGTGTTGTGCGGGGTTGCTGGCTGAACTGGGCTAGGGTGTTCACAGCACATGAGATGTCAGGCCGTGTGGTGGAGGAGAGGTAGGTAAGACTGCCGATGGTCTGTCTGTAAAGCGTGGGATCAGTGTCAGGGCCATAGTCTGTGGTGTGTGCATCGAGCAGGTGAGCGTACACATCAGGACTCATGGGGGAGTGTTGTCGAGGAAGGTGATTGACCAGGGAGCCAAACCGTGCTGTCAATTGGGCTATGAACCGACCCTGATGGAGAGAGAGTGTGCGCGTAGCTCTGTCACGTGTGATTGTCATACCTAGAAAGTTGTGTGCCTCTCCTAAGTCAGTCATTCGGTAGTGCGCTATGAGAAGTGCCTTGGTGTCCTGTACAAGAGAGAGGGAGGGGGAGAGGATGAAGAGGTCGTCAACGTACACGATGAGAGCAACGTTGACATTGTTAACCCAATGAATGAAAAGAGAGGGATCTGAGATACTTTGCATGAACCCCCCGCTTTCTAACGTGCGACGTATCTCCTTGTTCCAACATCGGGGTACTTGCTTTAACCCATACAGGGCTTTCAACAGGAGCCACACCCGGTCAGTGCCATCGTCAAAACCTGGTGGTTGTTCTACATACAGCTCCTCATCCAAGGGACCATTCAAGAAGGCATTTTTCACATCCATTTGATGAACCTCCCAGTCCTCGTGAGCAGCGACTCCAAGCAGGGCACGACTCGAGGTATACTTGCCCACAGGTGCATTCGTGTCTGTAAAGTCTTGGCCTGGTATTTGGTGAAAGCCTTTGGCCACCAGGCGTGCCTTGTATCTCTCCAGAAGGCCGTGCAAGTCCTTTTTGGCCTTGTACACCCACTTCAAGTCGATTGCCTTCCTCCCGGGTGGGAGGGGGATGAGCTTGTAGACGCCATGCTCAAGTAGAGCATTCAACTCATCGGCCATTGCCTTTTCCCACTCCGCAGCATCAGGACGACTCCTTGCTTCTTCCACTGTCAGTGGCTCTGTGAGGGGTATTTCAGTGCTGGTGGGGCCAACAGTGTGATAGAACTGCCGGTAGTTGACTCTCGCAACGTTACGTTGCGATCGACGGACAGGGTCTGGCTGTACATCAGTGTCTGTGTCAGGAATGGAGGAAGACACTGGGGTGTGTGGTGTTTTGTGCGTGTCCGTGGAGCTTGATGATGCCTCATGGGTGTCAACGTTCTGGTCTGGAGACTGTGGCCTGACTGGTTGTACTCTGTCAACAGGAACAAAGACTGGAACACTGACATATTCTGGGTATCGGTCTGGGACTGTGAGTTTTGGTGCCTCCTTCAGTGTTTTGAAGACCTTGTATGGCATGTGCTCCAAGAATGATGCATCTCGACTCTCAACAAATGAGTGATGGACCGGATCCCAAAACCTCCATGCCTTAGAGACATGGGAGACTCCAACAAAGACACACCATCGGCCACGTGGACTTAGTTTATGACTCCTTTGTGGTTCTGCAAACCACACACAGGCCATCGTGCCCCACACCCGAGCGGGACGCAAATCTGCCCGTTATTTGAACCACCTTTCCCAAGGGGTGACTGACTTTGGCAGAGGTCCCTGAGGCACCCGGTTCCACACCCAAGTGATGTATTTAACAGCCTCTTCCCAGAATCCGAAAGACAGGCCTGACTCAGCTAGTAAAGTGCGTAGTGCGTTCCCCAATGTCCTGTGCCACCTTTCAGCCACTCCATTTTGTTGTGGAGTGTATGGGGCTGTGGTCTGATGCACAATTCCCTTTGCCTTGAGCTTTTTTTCAAGGGAACCAAAGAATTCCCCGCCTCGATCTGTGCGCAAAATGCGGAGAGAACAACCGGTTTGCCGTTCAGCCAGTGGAATCCACTCTATGATTGCTCTTTGTGCATCTGCTTTGATTTTCAGTAAAAACGCCCAACGGAAACGGCTATAGTCGTCTGTGAGTGTCAGTATGTACTGTGACGCATATTGTACTGAGGGAACTGGCATGGGTCCTGTCAGATCTGCATGTACCAGTTCCATTGGGTTCTTACTCACATGTTGAGACACAGGAAAGCTCTGTCGATGTGCTTTTCCTTCTTGACAGTCTAGACAAGCTGTCGTCTTCAGGCCATGAGGACAGTCTTTGGGGTTTAGACCGTGAGCAGGTTGATGTTTCAGCAGGTCAGTGATCAGTTCTGTGTTGATGTGAGCCAATCGCCGGTGTATGAGGTCTGTGAGATGTGACTCCGTGCTAGTCATTACATGCGCTTGTGCTCGGTCCGATGGAAAGGCAGGGAAAAGCGTCAGTCGGTACAACATGTCGTTATGAAGGACCCCGTCAGCCAGAAATTCCCCGGTTACACCATAGATCATGCACTTCTGATCACGCGTGAGTGTGGACATGCCTGCTTGCTTGTCTAATTGCCCTCCCGAAAGCAGATTCACCTTTAACCGAGGGACATACAGGACACCAGTCAGCCACATAACCCCACCAGGCGCTTGGAGCGCAACAGTCCCAATGCCCTCAACCCTCGGCACCTCCCCAGAGCCAGTTCGCACACCATGCACATCATGCGTGGCATACAACGACACAAACAGACGACGATGGGGAGACATGTGATGTGAGGATGCAATGTCAAGCAACCATTCATGCATGGGCAGCGTGTGTGATGTGGTCACATGTGTGTACCCAAGTCGCGGACCTGGGTGCTGAGGTGTGGCTGAGGGCTCTGGCGGGTGCAGATCTGAGGGCGCCCCCTGGGAATCACCAGCGGGCATCACCTCCATCGTGTCGTAGACGTGCTGTGCCCATTCGGGCACTGGAACTGGCGCCGTGGCAAACGGCGGGACATAGTAGGGTCCGGGATATGCGAATGGTGCTGGGACCGGCTGCTGCTGCTGCATGTACTGCTACTGCGGGGACACTCCCATAGTAGCTGCTGCAACCGCCTGACCTACATGCTGTCCAGTCAGGTTAGGTCCTCCGGTCTGCAGGGGTGGCAAGTACGCGGGGCGGAACTGCTGCTGCTGAGGCTGCTGCTGCCACTGCTGCTGCTGCCACTGCTGCTGATGCAGTTGCTGTAGCTGCTGCCTAGCCATCATTTGGCATTGGAGCGTGGGGCATCTACGCCAAAAATGCCCGGTCTGGTTGCAAAAACTGCACCGCTGTGTCTCACGCCCGCCCCAGCGGCCTCCGCCACGAACACCACCACGACTGCCACCACGACCACCACTGCCTTGGGAACCACGGCCTCCACCCCCAAGGCCTCCACTCTGTGCATAGGTGTTATGAGCGGCAGCTGCAGCCGCTGCCGAGGTGCTCTGGTGCATGTATGCAGTCGGTGCGGTAGACGACATGTCGCGAGCTTCTCCTTTCAGGATGTCTTCATAGTTCCGCAGTTCCTCGAAAACAGTCGAGAGGTCAATGTCCTCGATCTCAGCCACTGGGTGGCGACGAAAGATGTCACGTCGAAACTCCTTGTACTGTTCGCCAAGGTGAAGCAGCACCACGTCCAACCATTCAAGAATGGAGCAGGGTGCCCCTAGGCCAAGCAAGCGTCGACGTATGTCCATTGCATCGTCCCAATACTCGGTGATGGGTGCTCCAGGTCTGGGGTATAGGTTGCGCAGACGGTCTCGAAGGGTCACGACTAGTTTCATGCCCTGCTCCTCATGGCGGGCAGAGAGATGCCTCCAAGCATCATGCGGTCGAGGTGCACCGCTACGGGGATCTGAAGGGTCTTCACCCTTTCCTCCAAATCGGAAGTGGCGTAATGCATGTGATTGATTTTCAGGAAGAGCGCGGAGCAGGGCGTTGAAGGCGCGCAGCAACACGTGAGCACTTGCAGTGTCCGGGGGCGGTTTGAGGTAGTACTCCTCCAATCCGTACTCCGCCACCCAGGACAAGAACAGATCCTTCCAGGCTAGGAATTCTCTGCTGCCCAGCTGCGGCGGGGAGAGTTCCCGCTGTCCTAGGCCTAGCTGCGCCATGGCCGCGGCGGTAAGGGTCACAACCGCTGGATCGCCGTTGCCGCCGCCCTCTACTTCACTCATGGTGCCTTTAGACTTGCTTCCTGCGCTCCTCTAGCCTTCCAGAAATTAGGATCGCACCCTCCCGACCTGCTAGTGCGGCGAGATGGGCCGGGCAAATTTCGGCAGCAATTCGCCGGGCCCACTTTGGGCCCAGATTTCTGCCGAGAGCCCTAGGCTCTTTAGGAATCCGCCTAGGTAGTCCCTGGACCCTGCACAGCAATCCCAGCCACCCCGCCGCCTTGCCCAACCCAAGAGACACGGGTGGGCACTCCGGGGTGAGGTAGGGAAGGACGTGGAGGACGGGAGTGTCGCTCACGCCCTCCCTCAGGCCTCTATGGTNTCTATGGTGTGCGCGACGGCCTGCCTGGCCTCGCGCGCAGTCCCTGGACGCCTTCGCTGCCCTCTTATGGCCTGCGCGTCCTGTTCTAGCCCGCCGACCCTAGCCAAACCTGCGGACCTATGGCGGCCGCCACCTTTTTTTGGCTCCTACGGTCAGCTCCAGTGCTTCTTAGGCCCTGGCCATGGCTCTGATACCATGAGAATGCAGCAACGAATAAAACGCAATCAATGGCGCTGCAAATGGTGGTCAAATGGCCATGGTAGGTGTAGATCTAGCTCGTGGCTAACAAAAAAAAGTCCAAGTGTCCTAGTAATAAGGAACACCCTTGTTACGGGTGAGGCTCGATAGTCGAGCCTCACCCGTCGGCCGGTGAGCGAAGCTCACCGGCCAACAGCGAGGTCGAGGGCGAACTCGTCCCTCGACCCGGAAAAGTCGCGGCACTGGCCGCACCTACCCACGAACGGCCAAACTAGGCCAGATGTTAGCAAACCTATTCTAGTCCTAAGAAACAACAGTCAGGAGGTCTCGATTAGGTTTGTTAAGCAAGGTGACATAGTATCCTAGTGCAAGTCGAAGGACTCAATTAGGTTAGGCAGCAGGCATGGGTCGACGGCCGGTAGGAGACAAATGACGGCGCGGCCAAGGAGAGGGAAGGCCGTGCGTCGTAGGTGGTCTCCGGGTCTAGCGTGGATCACCACCGGCCGCCGGGTCCACATGCACTGCACACCCACGGCCACACACGAGGCAGAAATATATACACAGGGTTATCA